>CABHPH010114214.1:0-62659 GCA_902168325.1 Peromyscus nudipes | reverse complement strand
CTTGCTAAGATCATAATTTTTGTTTTATCTGAGTAATACTCTATTATGCAAATGTACCATATTTGTCCATTCTTTGTTGAGGAACATCTAGGTTGTTTCTAGTTCCTGGCTTGTGTTATTGATCTAAGCCATTCTGACAGGTGTAAGATGGAATCTCAAGGTACTTTTGATTTGCATTTCCCTGATAGCTAAGAATGTTCAACATTTCTTAAAGTGTTTATTGGCCATATGAGATCCCTCTACTGAGAATTCTCTGTTTACATCTGTACCCCATTCTTTATTGGACTTTTTGTTGATGTCTAGTTTCTTAAGTTCTTTATATATTTTGGATATTAGTCCTCTATTGGATATGGAATTGGTGGAAATTTTTTGTAGGCTAAAGATTTGGCCTGTTGATGTTGTTCTATGCCTTTCAGAAGCTTTTCAGTTAATGAGGTCCCATTTGTTAGTTGTTGATCACAATGCCTGTGCTAGTGATGTTCTGTCCAGGAAGTTGTCTCCTGTGCCAGTGAGTTCAAGGCCATTTCCCGCTTTCTCTTCTATCAGATTCAGTACATCTGGTTTTATGTCTCTTTTTGTTTGGTTTTTCAAGACAGGGTTTCTGTGTTCCCTGGCTGTCCTGGAACTCTCTCTGTAGATCAGGCACTTCACCCCTTCCCCATGTCACAACAAGACAGAGGAATAATGGGGACAGCTCTACCATGGTCAGTGTTTTGGGGCTGGACTCCCACATCAGAGCTAACAGTGTTTTTTGGTTTTTCAAGAAAGGGTTTCCCTTTCCTAGAACTAGCTCTACACACCAAGCAGAACTTGAACTCACAGAGATCTACCTACCTCTACCTCTTGAGTGCTGGGATCAAAGTTGTGTGCCACCACTGCCAGATTCTTCTATTTTATATTATTTAAAATTTTAAATTTGGGTAAGGATGACCTTATTGCTGCAGAAGGTTTTTGAGTCCATCTGAAACAATTTGGGGTCAGGTTCTTTAGAGAGATATTATGTCAGGTCAATGGAACAGTCCAGAACAGTATTTCATTGGAGCAGAAACTATGTTTGTGTTTTTCTTCAAGGTGCTGCCTAATGACTCTTTGCAAAGAACACTTGGAATTAGAGATATATGGACAAAGGGACAAAGGAGTACACAGTGGGACTTCTTGGGTCACACTGCAGCTTCCTGACAGGGTAAATGCTGAGGGTGCTGTTGTTCTGGGACAGCTTCATCCTGTTCATGAGCCCCAGACTCTGGCCATTGAAGAGCCAATTGATGGAGATCCCAGTGTTGTTGAGCAGGTCAGGACCACGGAGTCCAGTTCTTTGACTGTGGTGTTGGTGACTTGGATGAAGGGTCGAGATATGGCTCTGTAGAAAAACAGTGGAGGGGACCAGCTGAGAGTCCTTCACTCTCAGAGACCTCAGCCAGCTCCCAGTGCCCTCAGAATGAAGTGGCTCTCTTAAAGATCGAATGTTTAGGTTCAAAATACAGTCTGTAAGGGGAGAGCTGAATCTTCCTCCTACCCAGATTACTCACAGTGACCTCTGATTCAAGGTATTGGTGTAGATACTACACTGAGCTCCTCTTCATCCTATGTGTGCACTCATGGGAGTGGGAGTGTATTTCCCATTGATTTATGTGGAAATTCTTACACTTTCTGTGAGTGTAAACAGACAGGTCCCTCCTTTATAAATAGCTTTCTGTTTCTTTTTCATTAAATAATTCGTGGGCCATTCTTGTCAGGTGTTTGTTGTTGATTGACATGAACCAGGGATCCCTCAAAGAAGCTTAAGTCTATAAAATGATCCAGAAGAGTGAATGTCACCTAATAAGGTCTCCATGGTGGAGAGGCTGGAGATGTGGCTGTGAACAGATAGCTTGTGCCTCCCATGGCCTGGGTGACCCTGACTCAATGACTGTGTTTCTTGTCTGTTTCCCTATAATAGGACACACAGTACTTGATCATTATCATGCCTGCAAGTTAACCTTAAATGTAAACAATGACCTGACCTTCCACCTAGCAGTGTCTATTGCAGGAAATAATCCCTGGGCTGGAACCATAGAAGGCAAAGAGCTGCCATTTGAACACTTTTTCTTTCTAACGTTTTAGGGCTCTTGACCTTCCTATGAGGTCTCAGAAGACCATCAGAAGAGCTGGCTTATTGACTTTCATACCTCTCCACCTATGCTGAGCACACTGAGTCCAGAAGGAGATGTTCAGGTGACCTACCTCAGACATGGCTCCCAGAGACTGACCGTCAGCAGGCTCCCAGCCTACAATCCATTATTTTCCCCTGTCAGCTCCAACAGGAGGTCAAATTCCAACCCAGTCTACAAGCTTCCCAGGATTCCTGGTCCAGTCTGGCATGGAGTTCTTGAGCAAAGCTCTGGGTGCCCATCTCTCTGTAAGACTCTCATAGTTTTCTCAGCCAGGCCCTGCATGTGCCCGAAGGGTCTTTCTCAAGGCCATGTTCATGATGAGCACCTAAGACCCTGGCAGAGTGTGACATGCCTGGGCTCAGTTACCTCACCCCATCTTCTCTGAGTTGGGAGTCAAGTGAGGCATCCTGATTTATTGCTGTATTTTCCACATATTAATGTGGGTCCTTTACCAAATGTTTGAACCACAATGTGAGGACCATAACACAGAGTCATCCAGGACTGACAACCCTATGTGTGAAATAGGGTTAGCTCTGCCCAAAGCCCCGAGTGCTTGGGTTCAGGTCCAGTGGGTTCTTGTGTCACAGGACAGATGTGTGAAGTCGGTTAAGATGAAGAGTAGGACCACCGATTGCCTTTCAAACTCATGGTCAGGAGTAGTTCAGGCCATATTTATTTATACAATTTCAAATGCATTCAAGCATGAGCAATTTCTAATCATTTCTTATTTATCATTTTCCAAGAACCATTAACATTTATTCATTTTAGTTTTTCTTTTCTTTCCACTCCCTTGACATCATTCATCATTACTCTGTATCATTATAGTGCAAGTCACATGATTAGATCTTCCTCATAGTGTGCCCTAGCCAGCAACAAACACACTGGTACAAAGAAGAGATTTAAGCCCTGTGATTAGTTCTTAACAATAGGATATTTCATATTTTTGTAATCAGCTGAGTGTATCGTCACGTCTAGGATATCATGTTCAGGTGTTTGCCAATTTCTAAGTCATTTGTATATCACTTTTATGTGGACTATAGTTATAATGCTATTTTTTGTAAGTTTTCAAAGAGTTATGATTAATATCTAACACTTTAACTACTGGGACTAAATTTCTACTCTTCCCAGCAATTTCTACATGTTGATTTCTATTATGGGAAATGGAAATTTTAGACTCCTTTTTTTGATATTTGACTTTGGAAAAATATCTGAGTGTTCATGTCCTGGTACCAGAGAAATGTATGACCTTTTATGTCCTATATCTTTCCCCCATATGTTCCTATAAGTTTTTAAGGTCAACTTTTAAGAAATCATTTTCCTAGTTCTTAAATTCTTTGGAGTATGTTTATCTCTGTCTAGAATTGAATAAGCAATAATCATTAACCTTAATGAGTTCCTCCTGCTCACTCAGGATGACTACAAAGGCAGCCAGAGACGACCAGAGACACTGGTTTCTGCAACAAAACAGAGCTTTTATTCCCAGTAAACCCAGGCAAAATCACAACTAAAGAGCAAAACTAAGATTTACCCTAAGAATAAGCATAGCCAAAGTTAGAGAGGCCTGAAGCCCATGAGCTCCCTAGGATCAGCACAAAGGTCTGCAGTATTGTTTCCATAGGTCTTTCCAAAGAGATGGGATTCTCCAAAGGGCCTTGCCTTCTAAGGAGTTCCATTTGCAAAACATTTCTGTGCCTTTCCCAGGGGTGACAGCATGGCTTCTACCAGGAGAGGTTATAGAGAATTACTTGGGGTGTACAGTGAACTGCACGGATGCTCTCATAACATAAAAGTTTTCCATTATCATATATACCAAATAGACTCCGGCATCTCTCTGAGTGACATTCTGAAATAACAAGGATCCATTGGGATATATCATCTCTCTGCCACTGTATTCAGGCCCTGTTTCATTTTTATTATTGGATATTAAAAATTGTGCAATTACATTCCTCTTAACAGCACTTTCTCCCTTGTGCCAGTAAAATGAATGGACTGTCTTTTTCGGATTGTGTACACGTAGAAGAACATTCTTCCCTTCAGCAACGTGGGGAGGAACTGCTTCAACAGTGACTTGGGCAGTGGTGGGAGAGGCTAAGAGGGAAAAGAGAAAAATCCATCAATATTAGGTGTAGTGGGTAGCCATTCCAGCTTTGATCTGAAATTTCCAACCCCAGGTGAGGCTTCGGTAACTGTCACGCCTACAAGGCAGGGCCAAGAGAGGACCCTGAAGACGCGAGATCCAGATGCACCAGCTCTCTTGGTTCCTGGACCCTGGACGCTGGAGGTAGACCGAGCAGAGTTCTCCAGAGAACACTGCCGGACTGTGCCACACCTGTCCCAGACCCTGTTGCCTATCCCTTCACTTGTAAGTTACCCCAGAAAATTAACCTCCCTTTTAACTACATGGAGTGGCCTTAATAATTTCACCAATATCTTGCACCCAACATGAGGCACAAACCCACGACCCTGGGATTAAGAGTCCCATGCTCAACAGACAATCTTACCCATTATTCTGAGACTTGCTGTGGAATCTACAGTTAGTCTAACTGAGATTTAACTTTCTGAGCTTTCTCATAGTACCCAACAGAGATACCATCACCCCCTAAACAGCAGGAAGCAATTCTAAGAAAACAACACCCCTTCTCCCTAAGTTTTCATGTTTCTCAAGGTTATGAATGATGGTTATAGGGTTGGGGGTGGAAGAAAATATTAAACTCAGTATTCTCCTTAAGAAAAGAAAAAGTGTCTCAAAAAATGGGGGGGAGAAGAAATGGAATGGATAGGTATAAGATATTATGGTAGATTATTGTATATACTAGCAAACAAATTTAGTAAAATAGCAGCCTTAGATAATTTACACTGTAATTTGCACTGTTATGGATTCTTATATGTTGATACAAATGTAAACTATTTTTATATTCCTGTTTAAGATAATTTGTACATTGATACAAATACAGAATTATATCTGTCATACTGTATGTATGTTCTACTTCTGTTTAGGATATTCTGTATATTGATATATATTTAAGATTATTGTCATACTGCATATTGCACTATATATTCCTACCTCTGTTATAAATATCTTGTGTATTGTCACAATTTTGAAGTCATCGTCCTTTACCGTACATTTGCTTATAGACTGTTTACTTTGTTTACATGAAGTGTTAGTCCTTAGGTTATTTCGGTAGGTAAGACTTATAGATTTATAGTCACCTATGCTTGTCATCTCTATAGTTATCCTAGTTAGGTTATCCAGATTTACAGATACATAGGTCAGATGGACAGGTAATCTTCAAACACTTCATAGACCTAGAGAATATGGCATTTAAATAACTTAGAATTCTGGTGACATGAGACACAATTGTTCCTGGCAGCACCAATTTGATCTCAAGAGAACACTGGGCTTCTAAGACATTTCAATTTGGAAGTTTGTCTTCTTGGCACAAAATGGCCTATTGGGCAAAGAACTGCCCTTGCCTCAACAGCTGACAATATGAGTGCTGTCCTTCTGGACAAGCGGGACACAAGGAAAAGTGACTTCTGAACTCTGCCAAGACAGGGTAAGATGGTCTTACAGAATTCTGCTTCTAAAAATGGTCTGTCAGCTACTCTAGGCCTGCAGTCAATTTGAATGCACCAACAATGCTAAGAAGCATTAGGTGACTGTCCAGGCTGCCAGCTGTCTCTGTCTACTCTTGCAAGATTCCCGAAAGTTGCTTGCATCCATCTTCCATTTCTCCGGTACCATTATATTCCTTCTCAGGTCTTTGATGAGATTGAAGACTAGCAGTTATCATTACAACTTAGTATATATATATAATATCTTAGATAGAACATATTAAGTATTAGATTCAGGTTCTTTAGGATAGGACACCTTTTGGAATGATCTTTGTAACATGCCATTTATCTATTCTCTAGACTTCTCTGGATTTTAGTATGTGTTTCTTGCTTGATATTGTTCACATTGGTTGTAGTTCCATCTTATCTAGGTCATCATCCCTCATTACTCCTGGACAATATTTGATAACCATTCCTTTCTATATAGTCTTGTATTAGGTTAGAACCTTCTTATTTAGACAAAAGGGGGAGATGTAGTGGGTAGCCATTCCAGCTTTGATCTGGACGTTCTAACCCCCATTGAGGCTTCGGTAACTGTCACACTTACAAGGCGGGGCCAAGAGAGGACCCTGAATACCCGAGATCCAGATGCACCAGCTCTCTTGGTTCCTGGACCCTGGACGATGGAGGTAGACCAAGCCACACCTTTCCCAGACCCTGTTGCCTATCCCTTCACTTGTAAGTTACCCCACAAAATTAACCTCCCTTTTAACTATGTGGAGTGGCCTTAATAATTTTACCAATAATTAGGACCTTTGCATTTGGTAGAAATTTGAAACCTACATGTGTTGTTCAACTCTCAGTTTTGGTGTGTGTGTGTCCTGTTAGGGAGAGGTCAGCAGCACCACCCCCATTCATGAGTACATCTGAATCTTTCCACTCTAGGAAACTGTCTTCTCAGGTGTTAAAGACTCTGTGCCTTCATTTTTTGACCTTCCCTGCTCTGTTTCTTCTGAAGTGCTTGTCATCCCCTGAGCCCACCTTCTAGATATTCTTGCTGCTCTGTCTTCCTGTCCAGTAGTAGTAGGGCTTTGTGAAGAGACTAGTTTGATTTTGGTTTAAAGCCCACTGCCTGGAGCAGGCTCAGATACCTGTGAGCACATCAGTGTCCCAGAGCCAGGGGTTTATTTGCAGATTCCTCAGGGTCCTATGTAATGAGGCTGTTGTTTACTCACCCCAGTTTGAGTTTTACTTGTAGAGTCACCCTGACAGAGGTGTGAATGTCAGTCTTCAAGATAAAGTGGCCAGTTCTTATAAACAAAGACCATAATGATTGGGAACTCATAAAGATCCACCTAACTCTCCCTCTAGCGTGCTGGTGTTAAAGGCATGTAGCACCGTGTTCAGCTTGCTTGGTGTTTTATCACGAGATATACATGCATCCATCACCAAGATCACTGTATTAGTATCTTGAGCCATGTTTTTCTACTTGTGACCTTTACACATTTTATACACTGTTGATTTAGAAATTACCCCCACTCCCAACACTATTGGGTAAGAAGGGAACAGGTCACTCACGTAATATGCGCAGCTGGATGTGGTTACTCCTCTTGGAACCGGCTGGATTGGAGACCGTACACTGATAGTTCCCTGAATCTTCTCTCCTGACAGGGTATATACGGAGGGTGCTGTTGTTCTGAGACAGCTTCATCCTGTTTGTGAGCCCCAGCATCTGGCCATTGAAGAGCCAATAGATGGAGATAGCATTGAAGAACCAACTGATGGAGGTCTCTAATTCATTTGAGAAGCAGGCCAGGAACACAGAGTCCAGTTCTTTGAGTGTAGTGCTGGTGACTCGGATTGAGGGTGTAGTCACTGTCTCTGTGGATAAACAGTGGAGGGGACCAGGTGAAAGTGCTTTACCCTAGTTATCTCTGCCAACTCCCAGTGCCCACGAAACAAAGTGAGTCTCGGCAAAATCACGTTTGAGTTCAAGATACAATCTGTAAGGGTAGAGTTGAATCTTTCTCCTACCCAGATCACCTACAGTGACCTCTGACTTAGGGTATTTGTGTAGATACCACACTGGGAGCCTCTTCAACTCTTAGTGTCTAGAAATTTCATGGTGGGTAATATAATCCCCATTGAATTTTGTGCAAATTCTTGCTCAGTTTTTCTGTAAGTATGAACACTCAGGTCCCTCCTTTATTATTTTCATTAAGTAATTTGTCATGGGGTTAAGATGGCCCTACCTATCTAAAGATGTTAAAACCTGGACATCAGGACTGGAAGAAATCCCTAGCTAAAGAATTTCTGTTTGAAGAAAATTTTTATTTCCTGTCCAATGTGTAAAGATTAAATACCACAGAGAAGAAGTGAATGATCACAGTGCTGACCACAGACTGTCACTCTAATCCTCGGTACTGATTTTTTTTCTTTTTTTGAAACAGGGTCCCACTGTAAAATCTTGGCTGGTTTGGAACTTACTATGCAGACCAGGTTGGCCTCAAACTCACACTATCTACCTGCCTCTGCCACCTCAGTGCTGGCAACAAAGGTGTGTGCCACCACACTCAGCCGACATTTGTTTTTTAAACATTGAGAAGAGTAACCAAAAGAACATCATTAATGGTCAGTGACATGGTTCACCCTGACTCAGAACAGGACTCCCGGGCAACTTCTCTACCCACTCTTCCCATCCTACAGAGTCAGAGCTAAGCCAGCCACCAGTCAGACAGGAGCAGAGCTGGGAGCAGAGCTCGGGACTGCTGGTCCCCACCTGTGGGGAATTCTCTCCTCCAATTTGGAGAAAAAACATGTGAGCACAGTTGGAAGTCCTGGGTGTTCCTTGTAGGTCATGGAGGTCATAAAAAGAAAATGGAGGGACAGGAAGGCTTGTGTTAGTCACAGGAAGAAATCTTGACCTTAAAGCTCTCCCTCCCCTGTGAAGTCCCTTATACAACCTGAGGCTTTGCAAGGCTGGGATAATCTCCTGCTCACATTCCAACCTCCATCCTTATCAACCAGGAGAAGTCAGAGAAGCAGGAGACCCTTAGTCATAGGCATGGAACAGGAAGCTCAGAGAAAGATTGAGTTTTGCTTGTTCCCATAGACATGAGCTGCAAAGCTAAAAGAATCAGCTCCAAACCTGGTGCTGATGTTTCAGAGATCCACTTACTTACTAAGGACTGTAATGTTCTTGACCATGGTATTATTTACTCCAGGGACAAGGTTATAGAGGAGGCAGGTATAGAATCCACTATTATTAGTATTGATGTTTGGGATAAAGAACTCTTCAGAGCTACCGTAGGTGGGACACCTTAAACAGCCTTGGTGCAGGATGAGGGGCTTGGACCTGCCTCAACTGAGTGTGTCAGGCTGTGCTGACTCCCCATGGGAGGCCTTGCCTTGGAGGATGTGGGAATGGGGATATGTTGGGGAGCAGAGGCTAAGGGGTGGGAGGAGGGATGGGGGGATCTGTGGTTGCTATGTAAAATAAATAGCAAAATTTTTAATAATAGAACAAAAGATCTTTGGGGAGGATGACTGGAGCTCTCCATTGACAAACCCAGAGTACTGTGGAGGTGGGTTAGCATCTGTGTGGCAGGAGAGACTTAGGTTTGTCCTTGAATGAAAATGAATATTTGAGGGTGATATGATCAGGACATCTGGATCATCTGGAGCAAAAAGAATAAAGTCATACATGATGTCAGCAGAAGGAAGGGGAAATCCTTGTCTGTAGAAGATGATAGTATCTCTACATGAGCTGTGCTTTAACCTTAATTGAGCAGATTTCACCCAGAGTTGAGGTTCATATTACTAGAAGAGTACTCATGCAGCATGCACAAGCCCTGATCCATTTCCAGCACAACACACAAACATCTCCACTGTACACTCATGTGTGCAATAATCCTGAGCCTGGCATGTCTCCTGTCTCCATCACCCTGAGCCACTCTAGGCAGGAGAAGTCCCTGAAGCCCATTCTAGCTCAGTGCTGGGCCTGGCTACATGTGCTTGGGCTGGGCCCAGATGCCCTGGCAGCATAGCTATCTATGTGATGGGTCATGGACCCAAGGGGACTGGGACCAAGTATGGTAGCTCTATCCCTCTATATTTAGGCAGTCCTAGCCAGGATGAAACAGAAAATACTCACAGGTAATGTTCAGAGAGAGTGGGTCACTTGGGGAGGCACTCACTGGATCTTAGGTTCACATTCCTAGGGTCCTGTGTCAGTCCTCACAACACTGAGTAAAGTGAGAGCCCTGTTGCCCTCAGATAGCTTCAGCCTGTCATCTCTAAGAGGCCTTGGTAATTTATCCTCCACAGGTATACTGTATTCTGAGTCTTAGGTTCAAACATTAATGCTACTAGAGACCCCTCCCAGGTATAGAAACTCTTCCTTGTGATTTTGGGGTAGGGTGGCAGCACTATGATGAATACAGAGAGAAGATTGCCCTCTGTGGTACCTCTGATTGTTGCAAGACCTCTTTAAACCAGAGACAGTCTCTTAACTACCTGACAACCCAGATCCTTAAAGAATCAGGCAGGAAACAAATTACAGGCAGATGGAGTGGCTGAGTGATCAGAGATAATGGGGCCTCCTGTGCTGTGTATGGGAGAAGTAACAATCTCATGAGTGAACTGAACTGCAGTGTTTGGTCATGGACAGACTCAAGATTTAGAATCAGAGACCTCATTTTATGTCCTGGTCCTCACTGACCCATTGCCTTGAGATACAAGGTTTGAGTCCCTCCAGCTGCACTGGCCTCCACTACACAGTGTAGACCAGAGCCCTCCAAGCCTTTGCTGTCCAGGGCTGTGCTAAAGATAGGTCATGATTCGTCTTCCCATTGAGCTTTCCTGAGAAACCTGACAGCCTGTCAGAGATCTCACACAGCTCAGGATCTGGCTGACATTCAGATAGGGCTGTACCACAGATGGGCCACTCTTGTCAGGTGTTTAATGTTAAGTGGCTTGAATCAGGAAACCCTCAAAGAAGCCTGAGTCTACAAAATGATCCTGAAGATTGAAGGTCACCAGTCAGGTCTTCTTGGTAAAGAGGCTGGAAATGTGGCTGTGGACATGTAGCTTGCGCCACTCATAGCCTGTATGACCTTGACTCAATGACTGTGTTCCTATCTCAGTTTCCTCATAATAGGACACATGGTAAATGATCAATTCCATGCCTGCAAATTATCCTTAAATATGAATAATGATCCAAACTTCCACCAAGCAGTGTTCATTACTATTTGCCTACAGAAAATAATCTCTGGGCTGGACCCCCAGGGAGGAAAGATATGACATTTTTCACTTTTTCTTCTATCTCTTTAGGGCTCTTGATTTTCCTGGGAGGTCTCAGAGGACCATCTGAAGAGATGGCTGTTTGCCTTTCCTACCTCTCCACCTATGCTGAGCACACTGAGTCTCAGGAGGAGATGCCCAGGTGACCTACCTTAGAAATGTCTCTCTTAGGCTGACCTTCAGCAGGCTCCCATCCTACAATCCATCTATGTCCCCTGTCATCTCCAACAGGAAGTCAAATTTAAGCCTACTTTACACGCTCTTCAGGATTCCTGATGCAGTCTGGCATGGAGTTCTGGAACAAAGCTTGGGGTGCTCATCTCTCTGTGAGACTCTCATGGTTTCCTCAGCTAGGCCCTGCCTGAGTCCTAAAGGGTCTTTCTCAATGCCATGTTCATGATGAGCACCTAAGACCCTGGGCAGAGTCTGACAGGCATGGGATCAGTTACCTCACCCCCTCTTCTATGAGGGTGGATTCAAGTGGGGCATCCTGATTTATTACTGTTTCTTCCACTCTGTGTCCTTTACTAAATGAATCACAATGTGGGGACCATAACACAGCGTCATCTAGGAGTGACATCCCTATATGTGAAGGAGGATTAGCCCCATCTATGACCCAAAGGTTACAGAGAATTACTTACTGTGTACTTGGATCTGCAAGGACGCACTCCTAAAATTAAAGTTTTCTGTTACCATGTTTAGCATGTAGGCTCCTGCATCTTTCTGAGTGACTTTCTGCAAGAGCAAGGATCCATTGGGGTAGATCATCTCTCTGCCGCTGTATGCAGGACCTGTGTTTTTTATGTAACTGAACATTAGATATCCTGCAATTTTATTCCTCTCAACATCAGTTTCTCTCCTGTACCAGTAAAAGGCTTGGAGTGTCCCTGGCAGATTGTGGACAAGTAGAAGGACATTGTCCCCTTCAGCAACGTGGGGTGGAACTGCTTCAACAGTGACTTGGGCCATGGTGGGAGAGACTAAGAGAGAAGAGAGAAAAATCTATCAATAGTAGGACCTTTGCATTTGGTAGAAATTTGAAAGCTGAGTGTGTTCAACTCTCAGCCTTGGTGTGTGTGTCCTGTTGGGGGGAGGTCAGCAGTATCAACCCCATTCATGAGTACATCTGAATCATTCCACTGTATGAAACTGGCTTTTCAGCTATCTACACAGCTCACCCCTGACTGTCCTCAGATCCCTGCTCACACTCAGGATCTTTGGTGAGTGTAGCATGTCTTGTCTGACCTCCTCCTCTAAAGACTCGGTGCCTTCATTTTCTGACCTTTTCTTGTTCTATTTCTTCTGAAGTGCTTGCCAACTTCTGAGCCCACCTTTTAGATGTCCTTTCTGCTCTGTCTTCCTGTCCAGTGTTACTAGGCCTTTGTGAGGTGGACTAGTTTGATTTTGGGTTAGACCCCACTGCCTGGAATAGGCTCAGATACCTGTGAGCAAATCAGTGTCCCAGAGCCTGGGGTTTATTTGCAGATTCCTCAGGGTCCTATGTAATGAGGCTGTTGTTTACTCACCCGAGTTTGAGTTTTACTTGCAGAGTCACCCTGACAGACTTGAGAATGTCAGTGTTCAGGGTAAAGTGGCCAGTGCTTATAAACAAAGACCAGAATGGTTGGAAACTCATAGAGATCCACATGTCTCTGCCTCTGGTGTGCTGGGGTTAAAGGCATGCAGCACCACATGTTCTTGAGCCATGTTTTTCTCCTTGTGACTTGCAACCATTTTTCACAGTATTGATAAAGTAATTACCCACACCCCCAACACTATGGAGTAAGAAGGGAGCAGATGTCACTCACCTATTATGTCTAGCTGGATAGCATCACTCCTCTTGGAAATCTGAGAATTGTAGAGCTCACACTGGTACTCCCCAGAATCCTTCCTAATGACAGGGTCTATGGTGAGGGTGCTGTTCTTCTGGGACAGCTTCATCCTGTTCGTGAGCTCCAAACTCTGGCCATTGAGGAGCCATCGAATGGAGTTATATCTCAAGGCATTGTAGTGTGGAATATGAAAGGAGCAGGTCAGGAACACAGGATTCAGTTCTTTGACTGTGGTGTTGTTGAATTGGATGAAGGGTAAAGGTAACTCCCCTGTGAATAAACAGTGGAGAGGACCAACTGAGAGTCTTTCACCCTCGGAGATCTCAGCCAGATGTTAGGGCCCACATAACGAACTGGCCCTCTGAGAGATCACGTTTGGGTTCAAAATACGGTCTCTAAGGGAAGATCTGAATCTTCCTCCTACCCAGATCACACACAGTCACACCTGACTCAGGATATTTGTGTAGATTCCACATGGGAGCCTCTTCAACACACGTTTCTAGAAATCTCATGGGGGGGGGGTATTTACCATTGACTTTTGTAAAATTCTTGCTCACACTTTTTGTGAGTGTCAGCAAGACACTCAGGGCTGTCCTACAGATGGCACATCACTAGTCTTCCCATTGAACTTTCCTGAAATCCTGACATCCTGTCAGAGATCTCACACAGATCAGGAACAGGTGGGCATTCAGGCTGGACCTGGCCACAGGTGGGCCATTCTTGTCAGGTGTTTGATGTTCATTGACATGAATCAATGAACAGTCAAAGAAGCCTGAGTCTATTAAATGATGCAGAAGACTAAGGTCAACTAGTAAGGTCTCCATGGTGAGGAGGCCTGAGATGTGGTTGAGGACAGATAGCCTGTATCACACATGGCCTGTGTGAACTTGACTTAGTGACTATGCTTCCTGTCTCAGTTTCCCTATAATAGGACACATGGCAAATGCTCATTGCTATGACTGCAAGTTAACCTTAAATGTGAACAATGACCTGACTTCTAACAATCAGTGTCTGTTACTATTTGCCTGCAGGAAATAATCCCTGGGCTGGACTCCTCCGGAGGACAAGGAGCTGCCATTTGTACACTTGTTCTTCTATCTCTTTAGGGCTCTTGACCTTCCTGTGAGATCTCAGAAGACCATCAGAAGAGCTGGCTGATTGCATTTCCTACCTCTCTACCTATGCTGAGCACACTGAGTCTCAGGAGGAGATGCCTGGGTGACCTACCTCAGACATGGCTCTCAGAGGCTGACTGTCAGCAGGCTCCCAGCCTACAATCCATCATTGTCCCCTGTCAGCTCTAATAGTAGGTCAAATTCCAACCTAGTCTACAAGCTTCCCAGAATTCCTGTTCCAGTCTGGGACTGGAGATCTGGAGCAAAGCTTGGGGTGCTCATCTCTCTGTGAGACTCTCAGGGTTTCCTCAGTCAGGCCCTGCCTGAGTCCTATAGGGTCTTTCTCAAGGCCATGTTCATGTTGAGCTTCTAAGACCCTTGGCAGAGTCTGACATGCCTCGGCTCAGTTCCCTTAGCCCCTCTTCTCTGAGGGTATATTCAAATGAGGCATCCTGATTTATTACTGTTTTTTCCACTCTGTGTCCTTTATTAAATGTTTGAACCTCAATGTGGGGACCATAACACAGAGTCATCTAGGGATGACAACCTTATATGTGAAGAAAGAATAGCTCCAGGCAGGACCCAGAGGTTATAGAGAATTACTTACTGTATACATGCACGCTCCCAGTTGCAAAAAGCATTATTCTCTTTTCATCAAGGTGTATGAATACATCGTATTTTCCTCCATTTGCATTAGAAATATTCTGGATGAACATGGATCCATTGTCATATATTTTATGTCCATCTGTGAATTGTTCCCCTTTCCAATATACTCCTTTGGATTTTGAAAATTGTGCAAGTCTAGCCCACTCAAGGGTCCCGGATCCTAATTCTCTGAACCAGGAAATGGTAGCGTTTCTTATATTAGGAATATGGATAAGAAGGTTGTCCCCTTCAGCAACATGGGGTGGAACTGCTTCAATAGGGACAGATGGTCCATAATAGTAAGGGACGGCAGAGGTCCAGGAGGTTAAAATTGAGGCTGAGAGGAAAGAAAGAAAAATTTATCAATATTAGGACCTTTGCATTTGGTAGAAATTTGAAAGCTGAGTGTGCTCAACTCTCAGCATTGGTGTCTGTGTCCTGTAGCGGGAGGTCAGCAGCATCACCCTCATTCATTAGTACCCTGAATCTTTCCACTGTATGAAACTGGCTTCATAGTGTCTACACAGCTCACCCCTCACTGCCCTCAGATCCCTGCTCACACTCGGAATCTTTGGTGAGTGTAGCATGTCGTCTGACTTCCTCCTCTAAAGACACTGTGCCTTCATTTTCTGACCTTTTCCTGCTCTGTTTCTTCTGAAGTGCTCGTCAATTCCTGAGCCCACCTTCTAGATGTCCTTGCTACTACTCCATCTTCCTGCCCAGTAGTAGTGGGGCTCTGTGAGGATAAGTAGTTTGATTTTGGTGTAAACCCCACTGCCTGGAACAAGCTCAGATTCCTGTGAGCAAATCAGTGTCCCAGAGCCTGGGGTTTATTTGCAGATTTCTCAGGGTCCTATGTAATGATGCTGTTGTTTACTCACCCCAGTTTGAGTTTTATTTGGTTAATCACCTTGACATAATTGTGAACGTCAGACTTCAGGATACAGTGGCCAGTGCTGATGAACTTAAAATTGGGAACAGCTGAGTTTTTCCTCCCCAGTTACCAATTTTCATCCACTGCTAGCTTCCTGTCCTCTCAGGCTTCAAGCAGAAGCCAGATGTACCTCCCCAAGCTATTTCCCTCTCCTAGAAGACCCCATCCAGTCTCTGAGCTCCCCAGCTCTCTACTCCAGAGGAATGTCTCCTCACCTGTGAGCAGGAGTCCCCTCCAGGAGACCTCTGCTTTGTGGAGAGGGGCTGAGGTGAGCTCCATAGTCTCTGCTGTAGGCTAGGCTCTTCCTCTGGAGAGGAGGTTTGTCTCTCAGACTACTGCCAAGCTGGGCTCCTCTGGTGTCTGCTCTGCTTTTCTTCTCAGAACTCAGCCTCCTCCCAGAGGAGTGAACCTCCTGGAGTCAGTTGGGCTGAGGGTGGAGTCTGTGTGTGTACTTTCCTCTTTTCTTCTGTGAGTGCTGCCTCCCATCCTTCAATTCCTTTGTTGTTCAGTGTTCTAGAACATACTTTGAGCCTCAAAGCTGAGAAGTGTCCTGTGTCCCGAGAGAACAGCAGCTCACCCCAGGGCCTTGTCCCTGAACTTCATATAGGCAAGAGTGTATTTCCTTGAGACCCCAAAACTGCCCTGTGATCTCAATGCTCAGGGAAGGTGGGATTTACTCCAGGAAGTGAGTGGCAGTCTTCTCTAGGGGCTGGAAAAGGTCTAGCTGAGTAATGACTGGGGAGGGCCCAGATCCATCATTGCTGGTATCACCAGTGAGTTTTCTGATCCAGGGATACATGTTATCTCAGGGGTTCATATCCTGGTGTGCAGGATGATGTGATCTGTATGTCCTAGAAAGAGAACTGTGTGCTACAGCTCCCTATGGAGGTCACCAGGGAGACCCCTCCACCCCAGCTTCCTGTGCTGGCTGAATGTGATTCAGGTCTGCCCATGTCCTCCCTGACCTTTCTGGGATTCCTTTGTTCTCCTTAGTTGTTGCCTTATGATCTCCCAGTCTTTTCTCATGGATGATGACAGGAGAGATTGCAGAGTGGGGTCTCAGTGGCACAGGAAATGATTCTGTGAGGGAGCTCCAGGTCTGCTGGAACTGGGATGGAAAACAGGGATGCAAGATAGGTTCACTCCTCAGGGAGAGTTTTCCCTGTTGATTATGTGGTTTATTGTCACCTTCTGGTGTTTTTGAGGAGACCTGATGTCATGTCTAGGCTGCCACAATGATGGTAGCCAAGCTCCAAATGCTGGAATGGAGCTGAGCACCAAGTTTCCCAGTAAGGTCCCACTGTACAGCTGCCTTTGAGGACCTAGGTAGATTTTTCTAGAGACTAGAATAGCTGAGGTGAAACTCACTGCCATTTTATCTGTAGTTCCAGGAAGACTGATTATGTTGAGCCCCCTTCCCCATGCTTAGAGCACTTGCTGATCTTTGCTCAGGTGTCATTTGATGGCTCCTTAAACCCAAACCTTCAGTGTTTCTTTGGCGATCACAGGCCTCATTCAAATGTCTCTGCCTAGTTTTCATGGCCCTGTAACCTGTGGCAGTTTTACCTCCTGCTTAGCATTACCATAATTCAGGCACAGTTCTCTTCTTTGGGGGGAACCTTAGGGCTGCCACTAGGAGCTGGCATTTTGTTTATCATGGGAAGCCATTTTCATTTAACACTTTAAATGCCATACTCACCTGATCTCTGAAGAGTTTTTAAGGGCCATCTCTTGAACACATATGTATCTTTAGTAATTTGTTTAGGCTTGACCTTGAAAACCTACACAACAGGTAAAATAAAGCTTATCCCTGTCAATGAATTACATTTGTTTTTAGCATGACTACAAGCAAAGTTCTGAGCACTCTTTGAGGTGGCTGACTATTAACCTGAATGTCTTATTATAGCCTAAAAAATTACAATTCTTGAATTGAAGCTCTTTTAGTACCCAAATAAAACTTTAAATCAAAATTACAACTCATACAGAGACAGGGAATCTTACAAAAACCATACATATTGTCCACAGAGAGATTGGGAACCTCATTTTCTTTTATTCTTTCATATTGCATCAGTACAGAATATCACAGCTTGTTGTATGTCTCAGGCTACCCAAATAGATAAATCTGAAAAAAAAATAGCAAAGACAAAGAGACCAGATGAACATTTTCAAGTCAGTCTCTCTTGGCCTGAGTTGACCTAGGTAAGGAGAGACATGCCATAGACTCTGTGCCAAACTGCTTAGGCCATCATCTGGCTGCATGGTATAATAGGATATCTCAGTTTTCGGTGTTCTAGCTGTGGCCCTAACACCTTGTCTTCTCATCCCCTGCCTCATATATTTAATTTTCCTTTCATCCTTTCTCACCAATTCACCCTATTTCTCCAGCCTCTGATATTCTTTATCTAGAATAACATAGCTCTCTGCTATCTCAATCTGTCTGAAACCTGACCACACCTTATCTCATGACATTAAACCTCTGTTGGTCTTTGTAAGTCATATTTTCAGTCAGAAGTCCAACTAGGGATGCCAGTCCATCCAAGCTGGCATCCATCAAAACCTGGCCAGAAGCCAGCAGTCCTAAGCCAGGAGGTGACCTGGGGTGATTTTTTTTTTAGAGAGAGCGTCCTTTATGGAGCTTTCCCACTTGGTTCTGTTTCTGGCAGCATTTTCTGTCTTGTCCAATTTAATTGGATTTCTGAGGCACAGTCCTCAGGGTCCTGTATTCTATTACCTCAGATACATATCTGTATCAAGTATAACTAGAATTGGCATTATTACTAGAAGAATCTTTGCATATATCCAACCACCAATGATTGAAGACTCAGTGAATTTTGAGAACATCCAAGGACAAACATTTTGGCTTAACCCATGACATCTTTCTGAGATAAAGCTGGATCCAGAAAACATTTATTCAGCCATATTTTAAAAACAGAAAAATCTTATT
The DNA here is from genome assembly GCA_902168325.1 of Peromyscus nudipes. NCBI lineage: Eukaryota > Metazoa > Chordata > Mammalia > Rodentia > Cricetidae > Peromyscus > Peromyscus nudipes. Next base: position 44,180 of record CABHPH010114214.1, on the reverse strand, counting down.
GAAACAGGAAACAAAAGTTCATTTTTGTTGCCTTGACCAAGGAATAAAAATGTTTACATTTTTAATTACCACAGCCTTTTCAGTGTTGTCCCCCCAATTTTTCAGGTTGCTCAGGCCTTACATCAAAGAACATTATAGTGGGAAAAGAGAGAATTGCCTACATTCCCCATTTGCAAAGTTTTCTATTTGTATTTTTTCCTTACACATAAATACATTTAGTACAGATTTGATATCCTAGTTATCAACACATGTTCTTAAATCCTAATGTTTTTATAAACCTTGTTTTTATTACATTTTCCTCCTATGTTATTCTTATCCTCAGGGCAAGACTCACCACACAAACATTCATCCCAATGCATTATATCTCAGGGACCCACTGTTACTTAAAAACAGCCATTTCTTTGAAACAAGAGTTGAATCCAATTTACACATACAATATGATGTAGTAAATTAAGATTGCCTATGTATAGATTTTCAGCCACCAACCCTCATGCTATAAGCTTTATGATAACTTGTTGTAACAGATTTTACAGATTTTTTTCTCTTTTGAAGACAAGATTTCTCTGTGTATCTTAAGAGCCTGTGAAGGAACTCACAGAGATCTGTCTGCCTCTGCCTCCCTAGTGCTGAGATTAAAGGTGTGAGCCACCATCACCACACACAGACACTTTGGCTTGGAGGAAACATTTTTTTACTGTCTTCAATTGTGCGTTAGTTCTTTTTTTTAAGGAATTTTTTATTCATTTTACATTCCAACTGCAGGTCCCCATCCAATCACCCCTCTTGCATACTCACTAGCCTCACTCCCCCATGGCCCAAATACCATCCTGTTCTCCAAAAGAGTGGGGACTCCCATGGGGAGTCAGCAAAGTACCAAGCCCCTTCCCCCTGCATCAAGGCTGAACAAGGCATCCCAGCCTATGTAAAGGGCTCCAAAAAGCCAGCTCAGGCACCAGGGATAGATCCTGATACCACTACCAGGGGCCCCTCCAACAGACCAAGCTATACAACTATCTCCTGCATGCAAAGGGCCAGGGAGCTGCTGTAAACAGTCAACTGGAGCAAGACTGTTGGGAGCAGATTAGGATTGTGAGGGTCTGAGTCTGTACCCACAAAGGCCCTGGAAATCCACTCATGTCTTCTGCTTAGGTTTTGCGATTGTCAGGTTAAACACCCATCTTCTGGAAAATCCCTGTGTGTCTTTTGCTGTTCTCGTCTTTAGTTTCTGTTGAAATAGTCACCTTGGCTCTGCCAAGTAGAGACAATCCATCCTGACTTCCTGTGACAGAGTCTTTTGTCACCACCCCAGCTTCGAGGCTAGTGCCCTGAGGTTTGTGTTTAACTGAGCTCTTCTCCTCTTTTCCAAACTTCCTTTGAGACTCAAAGATAGAAAGTGTGTTTGCTTCCTGACTTCCATTGGCATCTGACAAGATGATGTTTGCACTAGAGATATGAAATATTTGATGATGAAATTGAAAACTGGGGACTGGAGAGATGGCTTTGTGGTTAAGAGCACTTGCTGCTCTTGCAGAGGATCTAGACTTGGTTGCCAGCACCCACATGGTCACTCACAACTGTCCTAGGATCTGACATCCTCTTCTGGTATCCAAGTACACCAGGAATGCACACAGTGCACATACACATATAGAGGCAAAATATTCATATGCATAAAGTAAAAATAAATCTTAAAAAGTACTAAATTAAAAACTTAAGTGCTTCCCACATAGATTTCATCCATCACTTCGTTTACTCTCTTATTAAACACTAGTTTCCTGAATGTTCCCAGACACAATGCTCTGTATTAGGCACCAAATACACTGACAGAATGAAATGTGGTAGGTCCTGAGGAGCTCACAGCTTAGTGAGGAAGACAGCCAAATAAACAGGTGGTTACAGATGGAAGAATAGAGGGTGTTAGGAATACAGGGGAGGGTTTCCTGACTCAAACTGCAGTGGTGGTACTGAGGGAGCTAGAGAATTTTAAAGTGTAGCCCTGGCTGGCCAGGAACTCTCTATATAGACCAGGCTGGCCTTTGAACTTACAGAGATCCCCCTGCCTCTGCCTCCTGAGTGCTGGGATTAAAGACATGCACCACCATGCTGAGCCTGCTCTGCCTATTTTAAAGAGCCGAATTCTCAGGAGGAATAGAAGCTGAGGACTGGGCCTTCTAGGACAAACTGTGTGGTCCATGATGTGAGGCAGCACTGGGCTTGGGACCTGCAAGAAGCTATGCATACTGTAACAGAGCTGAGAGGGACAGAGAGAGAGAGGGACAGGGATCAGAAGGGAGCAGGGTAGACAGTATGAGACTGGAATGCTGGCTTGAGAAGTTTGGGTTGGGGGCTGGAGAGATGGCTCAGTGATGAAGAGCACTGGCTGCTCTTCCAGAGCACCTGGGATCTATTCCAGCACTGGGGTTGTGGCTCACAGCCATCTGTAACTCCAGTTCCAGGGGACCTAATGCCTTCTTCTGGCTTCCCCAGCACCAAGTGTGCATGCAGTGCACAGATATGTATGCAGACAGAACACCCATACACCTAAAAATAATAAATAAATAAATAAAATAAATAAATAAATAAATAAAAGTTTAAGTTTTCATCCTCAAGGTCATGGAACACATTGAATAAATAATAAAAATATTTTAAAAGAAGGCATGCAACAACTGGAGATAATTTGGGTTTATGGTCAATACTGATTCCCTTCAGCCAGAAAACCTGATTTTATCCTGTTTTTGTTGTTGTTCCCTGGACTTGTGAGGAGGAGTGACAGCATGCAGACACTGCGAGACACTTGCATCATGAACCAGAAACGCATTGCTTTAGCCTGCAGGGTGTTTCATGGAATGCTCTGTGGAGGTGGATATGGTGTTCACATTCCCATCAGAGGCCTTCTGATCTGCAGCCTGCCTGGGTACCAGGCAAAGCTAAGGAAAACCTCACAAGCAACTGGAGGTGGGAGAAGTTCACAGAGTGGGAACTTCTCAGAATACTTATCACTTCAACGAAACAGCTTCCCAGAGGCTTGGCCACAGGTTGCAGAAGGGAGCAGGATTCCCTTTGTCACCTACCACTGTAGGAATGAGTGTCTCTCATTCCTCCTCCTGCACTCCAAGCTACACTTAAAGAGATAATTCAATCTTCCCTGTATTTTAAGAAACATTTCTCTCTTCATTAGAGACGCCATCTTCGACTCTGGCCAGGGAAGCGGGTCCTTTGGGTATATATTATGGCACACAGTGTAGTTTTTGGGGGGATCCCTAGTTTGTTAATGATTGGGTCTCTGTGCTTATATCTACTTCCTGTGTCTTTTCTTAGGCTCTTTTCGTTCTTGTAGTTGGATTTTGCTTTGGGCCACCAGGTCACAAATAATGACACAGTAACTTCTTAATTATGAAACCTTGACCTTAGCTTAGGCTTGTCCCACTAACTAGCTCTTATAACTTAAATTAACCCATTATTTTAATCTACATTCTGCCACATGGCTAGTTACCTCATCAATCAGTACTGACCATGCCTCTCTCTCTGTATCTGGCTACCAACTGTACCTTCTTCCCAGAGTCCTCTCTCTGCCTAGATGTCCCTCCAATAACTTCTGCCTAGTTATTATTGGCCATTCAACTCTATTACACCAACCACAGCAATACATTTTCACACAGTGTACAATCTTCCACAACACCTTCTGATTGTTTATTCTGTCTTATTCTGATGTGTCAGTTTTGCTTTATCTCACATTTTATTTTATTATTATTCTCTAGAAGCCTGTTTGTTTTCTAATGAAAGGTTTGGAGTGGAGTCTTTTGGCCTCCTGGGAAGGTGCTGAAGTTTTTAATTTCCAGTCATGTCTATGGGAACCAACAAAACTCAATCCTCCACAACATTCCTGCTCCATCCCTATGTCTAATGGTGTCCTGCTTCTCTGAGTTCTCCTGGCTGATAGAGATAGAGCTAGGAATGTGAGCAGGAGGTTCTCCTATTCTTGGAACACCTCAGGTTGTATGAGAGAGTTCAAGGGGTGAGAGAGCCTTAAGGTCAAGATTTTTTTCTGTGACTAACACAAGCCTTCCTGTGCCCTCCCTCCATTTTCTTTAATCATGAGCCATCTATAGGACAGCCCTGAACAACAAAGGCTTGGAGGGTGCTGGTCTACACTGTGTAGGGGAGGTCAGTGCAACTGTAGGAACTTGAATCTCGTTTTTCAAGGCGTTCAATGGGTCTGTGAGGACCAAGAGACAAATTGAGGTCTCTGATTCCAAGTCTGGAGTCTGTCCATCACCAAACAGTGCAGCTCAGTTCACTCATGAGGAAGCCCTTGCTTCTACCACACACAACACAGGAGGCCCCATTATCTCTGAGCACTCAGATACTCCATCTGCCTGTAATTTGCTTCCTACCTGATTCTTTAAGGATCTGATTTGGCAGGGAGTTAAAAGACTATCCCTGTAAAAATCAGAGGTACCACACAGGTTAATCTCTCTGTGGTCAGCCCAGCACTGCTACCCAAGCCCAAAATCACAAGCAAGAATTTCTATACCTAGGAGGGGTCTCCAGTAACATTAATGTGTTAGCCTAAGAATCAGAATATATCCTACCTGTGGAGGATAAATGACCAAAGCCTCTCAGAAGAGGACAGACTGAAACTGTCTGAGGGCCACAGGACTCTAACTTCACTCAGTGTTGTGAGGACTGACAAAGGACCCTATGTGTGTGAAAGACAGAATGCAGTGAGCACCTCCCGAAATGACCCATTCTCTCTGAACTTTACCTGTGAGTATTTTCTGTTTCATCCTGGCTACAACTGCTGAGATACAGAGGGCTAGACCCACCATACAGATACCTTCCTGTGCCCTCCCTCCATTTTCTTTTTATGACCTCCATGACCTAGAAAGAACACCCAGAGATTCCAACTATGCTTACATTCTTATTCTCCAAATTGGAGGAGAAATTTTCCCACAGATGGGGACCAGCAGTCCAGCGCTCTGCTTCCAGCTAGCTCTGCTCCTGTCTCACTGGTGGCTGGCTGAGCTCTGACTCTGTAAGATAGGAAGAGTGGATGGAGAAGGTGCCTGGGAGCCCTGTTCTGAGTCAAGGTGAACCATGCCACTGACCAGTTGATGATGCTCTTTCAGTTACTCTTCCCAAGGTTCAAAAAACAAATGTTCTCTGAGGGTGGTGGTGCACACCTTTAATACCAGCACTGAGGAGAGATAGACATGTAGACAGTGTGAGTTTGAGGGCAGCCTGGTCTACATAGCAAGTTCCAAGCGAGCTAGGACTGTACAGTGAGACCCTGTCTCAAAAAATATCAGTATTGAATATTGGAGTGGCAGGCTGTGGTCAGCACTGTGATTATTCCCTTCTCTGTAGTATTTAATCCATATCCATGGGGCAGGAAATAAAACTTTTCTTCAAACAGAAATTTTTCAGTTTGGGATATCTCCCATTTCTGAGGTCTAGGCTTTAACACTTTTAACATTAGCTGGGCCATTTTAAGTCCATCAAATTATTAAATGAAAAATAACAGAAGGTTATTTTTATAAAGGAGGAACCTTACTGTTCAACTCACAGAAAGTGTGAGCAAGAATTTGCACAAAAATCAATGGCAAAAACATTCCCCATGAGATTTCTGCACATGGGGGTTGGATAGTCTCCCAGTATGGTAACTAGACAAATACCCTGATTCAGGGGTCACTGTAGGTCATCTGGTTAGGAAAAGATTCAGCTTTCCCTTTACAGACCCTATCTTGAACCCAAACATGAAATCTTGCAGAGGATCCTTTTATTCTGTGGGTCCTGTGACCTGGCTGGAATTTCTGAGGGTGAAGGACTCTTAGCTGGTCCCCTCCTCTGGTTATCCATAGAGACATTGACTCTGCCTTTGATCCAAGCCACCAACACCACATTCAATGACCTGGACTCTGTGTTCCTGACCTGCTTCTCAAAGGTTATGGGGTTCTTCATCTGATGGCTCTTCAATGGCCAGAGTATGAGACTCATGAACAGGATGAAGCTGGCTTAGAACAACAGCATAGACCCTGTCAGGAGGAAGGATTCTGGAGACTATCAGGGTGAAGTTTCCAATGCAGTCAGTTCCAAGAGGAGTGATTCCAAAAAGCTGCACATAATCCATGAGCGACCTCTCCTCCCTTCTTACTCCATAGTGTTGGGGTTAGGGGCAGTTTCCTTTATCAACAGTGGGTAAAATGGGTAAAAGTCACAAGGAGAAAAACATGGTTCAAGACACAAATACAGCCAGCTTGGTGATGGAGGCATGTTAATCTCATCATAAAACACCATGGAAACGGAGCATAGTGCTGCATGCCTTTAACCCCAGCACAGCTGAGGAAGAGACAGGTGGATCTCTATGAGGCCCCAACCACCCTAGTCTTTGTTTATTAGCACTGGAAATTGAATCCTGAAAACAGTCACACCTCTGTCAGGGTAACTCTGCAAGTAACACCCCAACTGGGGTGAGTAAACAATAGCATCATTTCATAGGACCCTGAGGAATCTGCAAATAAACCCCAGGCTCTGGGACACTGATTTGCTCACAGGTATCTGAACCTGTTCCAGGCAGTGGGTTTAAACCAAAATTCAAACTAGTCCTCCTCACAAAGCCCTGCTACTAAAATGGGCAAGAAGATAGAACACCGAGGATATTTAACAGGAGGACTTAGGTCTTGACAAGCACTTCAGAAGAAACAGAACAAGAAAAATGCAGAAAATGAGGCACAGAGTCTTTAGAGGAGATCAGACAAGACATGCTACACTCACCAACGATTCAAAGTGTTCAGGGATCTGAGGGCAGTTGTGAGCTGTGTAGACACCAAGAAGACAGTGTCATACATTGAAAGATTCAGGGGTACTGTTTGAATGATGGTGATGCTGCTGACCTCACCCCAAAAGGACACACTAATCAATGCTGACAGTTGAACACACTCAGGTTTCAAATTTCTACAAAATACAAAGGTCTTAATATTGATAGACTTTTCTCTCTTCTCTCTTAGCCTCACTTGTAACCTACTGGACCTCTCCCACCACTGACCAGGTCACTGTGAAAGCAGTCCCACTCCATGTTGCTGAAGGTGACAATGTCCTTCTACTTGTGCACACTCTGCCAGTGACAGACCCATAGTTTCACTGGTACAAGGGGAAAAGTGTTGATCAGAGGAATGAAATTGCATGATTGGTAATATCCAGAGGTAAAATAGAATCAGGGACTGTATACAGCGGCAGAGAGACGATATACCCCAATGGATCCTTGTTCTTCCAGAATGTCACTCAGAAAGATGTAGGAGTCTATTTGCTACATGTGACTATGGAAAATTTTGATGAAAAGAATGCATATTTGCAGTTTCATGTACACCGTAAGTAATTCTGTGTAACCTCTGGTGGCCGAAGCCATGCTGTCACCCCTGGGAAAGGCACAGAAATGTTTTGCAAATGGAGTTCTTTAGAAGCCAAGGCCCTTTGGAGAATCCAATCCATTTAGACAGACCTATGGACACAATACTGAAGACCTCTGTGCTGATCCTTGGGAGCTCATGGACTTCAGGCCTCTCTAACTTTGGCAATGCTCATTCTTACGGGAACTCTTAGTTTTGTTAGTTGTGATTTTGCCTGTGATTTCTGGGGGGAAAAGCTCTGATCTGTTACAGAAACTCTTGTCTGGTGGTCTCTGGATGCCTTTGGAGTCATCCTGAGTGAAAAGGAGGAACTCACTAGGGTTAATGATCATTGCTTACTCTACTCCAGAAAGAGATAAACATACTCCAAAGAACTTAAGAACTTGAAAACTGGTTTCTGAAAGTTGACCTTAAAAACTTTTAGGAACATATGAGGAAAAGATATAGGACTTGAAAGGTCAGGCATTCTTCTGGCACCAGGACCTGAACACTCAGATATTGTTCCATTGTCAAAATATCAATAAAGGAATCTAAATTCCCAGTTTCCTTAAAAGAATGTACATGCGGAAATTTCAAGGAAGAATAGATATTTAGTCTCAACAGTTAAAGAGTTAGATATTAATCATCCCTCTTTTGAGAACTTATAAAAAATAGGATTATAACTGTAGTCCACATAAAAGTTATATACAGATTACTTAGAAATCGGCAAACACCTGAACATGATATCCTAGATGTGACGATACACTCAGCTGATTACAAAAATATGAAAGTATCCTATTCTTAAGAACTAATCACAGGGCTTAAATCTCTTCTTTGTACCAGCATGTTTGTTGCCGGCTAGGACACACTAAGAAGAAGATCTAATCATTTGGCTTGCACTATAATGATGGGGGAAAAGGTCAGTGACATCAAAGGAGTGGAATGAATAAGAGAAAATAAAATGAATAAATGTTAATGATCCTTGGTAAATGATTAAAGAGAAATGATTAGGAATTGCTCATGCTTGAATGCATTAGAACTTGTATAATAAAGATGCACTGAGCTAATGGGGACCATCATTTTGAAAGGCAACCAGTGGTCAGACTCTTCATTTTTCACCAACTTCACACATCCGTCCTGTGGCATAGAACCCCACTGGACCTGGACTCCAGCACTCTGGGTTGTGAGTGGAGCTAATCGTACTTCACACATAGGGTTTTCAGTCCAGGATGACTCTCTCTTATGGTCCCCACATTGTGGTTCAAGCATTCAGTAAAGGACACACATTAATGTGTAGAAAAAAAACACCAGTAAATCAGAATGCTGCATTTGATTACAAACTCAGAGAAGAGGGGGTGAGGTAACTAAGCCCAGGCATGGCAGTCTCTGCCCAGGGACTTAGATGCTCATCATGAACGTGGCCTTCAGAACTCAGGCAGGGCCTGGCTGAGGAAACCATGAGAGTCTCACAGAGAGATGAGCACACTAAGCATTTCTCCAGAAGCCTGTCCTAGACTGGACCAGGAATCCTGGGAAGCTTGTAGACTGGGTTTGAATTTGACCTCCTTTTGGAGCTGATAGGGGATAATGATGGATTATAGGCTGGGAGCCACTGAAATACTTTCAGAACCATGTCTGAGGTAGGTCTCCTGGGCATCTCTTCCTGAGACTCAGTGTGCTCAGTATAGGTGGAAAGGTAGGAAAGGCAATCAGCCAGCTCTTCTGATGGTCTACTGAGACCTCACAGGAAGGTCAAGAGCCCTAAAGAGATAGAAGAACAAGTGTACAAATGGCAGCTCCTTGCCCTGCAGGGGTCCTGCCTCGGGATTATTTCCAGAAGTCAAATAGTAATAGACACTGCTTGGTGGAAGTTCAGGTCATTGTTCACATTATAGGTTAATTTGCAGGCATGGCAATGATCATTTAGCGTGTGTTCTTTTATAGGGAAACTGAGACAGGAAACACAGTCACTGAGTCAGGGTCACACAGGCCAAGGTTACCACAAGCTATCTGTCCACAACCACATGTCTAGCCTCCCCAAATGGTGACTGTAGCTATAGTTTTCCTCCAGTCCTGCCTGGCCCAGGGTCAGGACAAATCTCCTCACTCGCCAGTCCTGCAGCTGCTCAGACCCAACCAAGTAAACATACAAAGACTTATATTAATTTACAAACTGTATGGCTGCAGCAGGCTTCTTGTTATCTACTTTTTTATCTTAAATTAACCCATTTTTATTAATCTATACTTTGTCCCGGTCCTCATGGCTTACTGGTACCTTACATCTCGCTTATCATGGCGGTGGCTGGCAGTGACTCTCTCCTCAGCTTTTCACTTCCCCCCATTCACTTTTTTGTTTGTCCCACCTATATTTCCTGTCTGGCTACTGGCCAATCAGTGTTTTATTTAATAACCAATCAGAGCAACACAACTGACATACAGAACATCCCATAGCACTTCCCCTTTTCTTTTTTTTTTAAAGGAAGGTTTTAACTTTTACATAGTAAAATTACATATAACAAAAAAATTATCAAGCAATAATTACAGTTACAAATATTTAGTCTATTTATAATATCTAGTCTATTTGTACTTGGCAACATTAAAGAAGATATCTTATCTATACTATATTTGTGAGTCTAAGGTTTTATATCTTACTTATCTTTTATCATAACTAAGGAAAATTATATCTAGCTTCAACTACATCAAAGACTTCAGAACGATATAATATTACCTGAGAAACAGGAGAAGGATACAAGCAACTTTCAGGAGTCTTGCAGGGTAGACAGAGACAGCTGGCAGCCTGGACAGTCACCTAATGTTCCTTTGTAAAGTTGGGGCATCTGTCTTTAGCCCTCAGGGCTAGAGTCTCTCAGTCACTTCTCTCTGTGTCCTGTAGAATGTCTGTCAGTTTCCTCTGCAAAGCAGGAACCTGAAGGATAATTTTGCCAAGCAAAGTTTAGTGGTCACCTTTCTGTGGGTCCTGAATGTCCAGTCGATCAGGCAGTCCAGGCAAAAACAGTTTCTTGCCCAAATACTATTTTTGTCAACATGAAGATAAACTCCATATAGAGTGTCTTCGATGCCCATCCTCCTCTCTTAAGTAAATTGGTACTGCCAGGAACAGACATGTCTCATTGTCCAGAAAGTCTAAATTTTTAAAATATTTTAAATGCCATATTCTGTAGGTCTTTGAAGTATTTGAAGATTACCTATCTGTCTGAAATATATCTATGTATACCTAGAAGACTTAACTAACATGGCTATGAGTATGATTATCATAGATGACTAATTATTAATCTATTTTTAATTATCCATTACAATTTTAAATGAGCTGTACAAACATAATACCTTAAACAAGAGTAGAAATATACACACAGTATAACAAAATTAACTTTAAGTTTGTATCAATAAACTAAAATCTATACCAGTGTAAAACATTTCAAACAAGTTGTTGCTCTTTAAAAGTAGGTTCAGCAATTTACCCTTTTATCCTATCATATCTATATCAGGTGACCTTACAAGGTGACTTTTAGTCTTCTAGATCATTTCATAGACTCAAGATTTTTATAAGGTTCCCCAATTCATGTCCAATCAACACCAAACACCTGTCAAGAATGGCCTACAAATTATAAAGTGAAAAAGATACAGAAAGCTATTTCATCATGGAGGGACCTGACTATTCACACTCACAGAAAGGGTGAGCAAAAATCTGCACAAAAATCAATTGGATATACACCCCCACCCACATGAGATTTCTGGACATGTGGGATGAAGATAAGCCCAGTATGGTATCTACACAAATACCCTGAATCAGGGGTCACTGTGTGTGATCTGGGTAGGAGGAAGATTCAGCTCTGTCTTACAGACCCTATATTGAACCCAAACATGTGCTCTTGCAGAGAGCCATGCCATTTTGTGAGCTGTGGGAGCTGACTGAGATCTGAGGGTGAAGGACTCTCAGCTGGTCCCCTCCACTGTTTATCCACAGAGCCAGTGACTCTGTCCTTTATCCAAGTCACCACATCACAGTCAAAGAACTGGGCTATGTGCTCCTGACTTGCTTCTCAATGGACCCTGATAGCTCCATCTGTTGGCTCTTCCATGGCCAGAGTCTGGGGTTCACATACAGGATGAAGCTTTCCCAGAACTACAGCACCCTCAGCATAGACTCTGGCAGGAAGTTCTAGTGGGACCCAACAAGTCACATACCCTAAAGCCAACAATATAGGTCTAGGGTCCATGGAAAAGTTTAACAACCAGTCAAGGAGTCTGAGGGATATTCAATGAATCTAAGCACACTGAGTTCTTTAGTCCATTCATTTTATTCTTCTAAGTCAATTCTATCTACACAGTTTCTTTTCTGCTCTCTGACTTAGCTCCTCTCAGTCCCTCCTGCTCTTAGTTCCTTCTGCTCTCAGTCCCTTCTGCTGTTCTCTCATCATTCTAGATAGTTCTTTCCATCTCTATCCCTATCTTTGTTCTTCTCAATCAATTCTCTCTAATGCTCTCTGAGAACCAGTATATATACACAAGCATTAATTCTTTGGCAAAGCAATGTGAGGCTTGAAGTTTTCAGGGACACAGAGAGAGGTGATAAGGACCCACACATAAAGCAATAATTGTCAGCTTCCAATTACAGTCCAAAAGGGGAATGACTTAAAGGGGAGTTCTCTGGTAGGGTCAACTAAAGGCTAAGATCAATTAGGGGATTTATGTGCTCAAACTATAATCTAGAAATGTCTAGGTAGAATGTTAGGGGTCAGTAAGTCACAAGAAAGCAAACTGTCTTTGGCGCCGCTTTTCCCACTCATCCCAGCTGCAGCTGCTTTCTGACAGGGAGGGGGACATATGCTAGGTGGCTAAGCAACCTATGTCAGAGCTGTAGCATTTGGTTAGTAAAAGCACTTTCACTCAGAGTAATTGCTGAGGAGAAAATCTAAGAATAGCACCTGGCTGAGGAGGAATTAAAGCTTAATTTGCACAAGAAAGAATCTTGGCACCTATCACCTGCCTGGCCTTGACAGCAATCTCCTTGTGTCAGTGGGAATTAACTGCTTTAACTCAGTAACTAGCAAATGTCTAAAACATCATCCAGGAATGTGAGCAGTCTTAAGTTAGGGTCTTGTGTAAATAACCTGGGGTGAAGGTAAGGGGTTGAGGATTTAATTGCTAGTGTTTCTTTTCTCTATCTGTGGGTGAGATGAGCTAATGTTTACCCATGTGCAGTTTTGTCCTTGGAAAAAAAAGTACCTTTGCTGCAATACTTTTGTCTGGAGAATGGCCCTAGTCAGATATATGTTAATGAAAAATAAACACAGCTGAGGGCAGTTATCTAATTACCCCAAATGTATAGGGAAAGTTGTGTCCAAGATTGAGATGCAATTGTGAGATTACATGTACATATAACATGGAGATGCATGGTAAATGGGGAGAATCATAGCTGTTATTGCATAAGAAGTTTAAAACAAGAGAAAGCCAGTTCATTCAAAAGGCAGTTATTCCTAATGCTTTGAATGATGGTTTCCACTAACAGAACCCTTAGTTCTGATAGGTTGACCTTCTGAACACTAGTTGTCACTGCTGTTTACTCTCATGGACTTTTGCTACCAGTGGCTCTCAATAATGCCCCTTAATCCCTTTGTCCATACATGTATACTTCCATATGTTCATTGCAATGAGTCATTGGGCAGCACCTTGAGGAAAAACACAAACACATCCTTGGCTCCAATGAATTACTGTATCTAGACTGTTCTATTGACCTGACATAACGTCTCTCCAAAGGACCATGACCCAGAATTGTTTCAGAGGGACTCAAAAAACTTCTGCAGCAGTAAGGCCATCCTTACCCATATTTAAAATTTTTAAATAATATAAAATAGAAGAGCCGGGCAGTGGTAGCATGTCAGAGCCTGCCAACAGTCAGCTGGGTACCTGGGTAGAAGCATGACGATTGAAGAGACAGTGAAGAAGACAGAAAAGAGTCCAGAGGTCAGTGTAGGACAGCTCTGAGTTTAATTCACAGCCAGCTTATATAGAGTTTTGAAGGACAGAGGTGGAACAACGCACAGCACAGGCATTCAACCACTATCTATCCTGCCTTGCGTCAAGGAGCAGGCAGTGTCATTTTCTATCTCGATGTACCTCTGGCTGGCATCAGCAGCCTCCATCTAGCTAGATAGTGTGTTCCTTCTTGTGGGCTAATCAGGACTTTCTCACAGCCTTGGAACAAACAAACCTGAACTCTATAGACTCAGAATAAGCTGAGTTAGTTGTGCTCTCCCAGAGTGGCACACAACTTTGGTCCCAGCACTCAGAAGGCAGAAGCAGGTAGATTTCTGTGAGTTCAAGGCCAGCCTGGTCTACAGAGCTACTTCCAGGAAAGAGAAACCCTGTCTTGAAAAACTAAAAACAAACAAACAAGCAAACAAACAAACGAACAGGTAAACAAACAAACTACTGTTAGCCCAGGTGTGGGAGAGCCAGTCCCAAAACTGTGACCACAGGACAGCTATACCCATTACTCATCTGTCTTGCAGTAACAGGGGCAGAAAAGAAGTGTCTGGCCCACAAAGAGAATTTCAGGACAGCCAGGGAACACACACACACACAAAAAAAACCCTATCTTAAAAATCCAAATAAAAGGAGACAAAAAACCAGATGTGCTGAATCTGATAGAAAAGAAAGTGGGAAAGAACATTGAATTCACAGGCACAGGAAACAACATCCTGCATGGAATACTGTTAGTACAGTCATTTAGATCAACAACAAATAAATGGGACTTTATACAACTGAAAAGCTTCTGTAAGTCAAAGGACACAATCAACAGGACAGGTCTTCAGCCTACAAAATGGGAAAAGATTTTCACCAACTCTACATCCAATAGAGGACTAATATCCAGAAAACATAAAGAACTCAAGAAATTGGACATTAACAAAAAGTCCAATAAAGAATGGGGTACATATCTAAACAGAGAATTCTCAGTGGAGGGATCTCAAATGGCCAATAAACACTTAAAGAAATGTTGAACATTATCTTAGTTATCAGAATGGCTAGGATCAGTAACACAAGTCAGGAACTGGAAACAATCTAGATGTTCCTCAACAAAGAATGGAAAAATACAGTACATTTGCATAACAGAGTACTACTCAACTAAAAACAAAATCATGATCTTTGTAAGCAACTGGACAGAACTAGAAAAAAATCAACCTGAGTGAGGTAACCCAGACTCAGAAAGACAAACATGGTATGTACTCACTCATAAGTGCATATTAGTTAAGTGTATGATAATCAAGATACAACACACAGACACAGAAAGGCTAAGTAACAAGGAGGGCTCTAATAGGGACACATAGATATCCCTGGGAAAGCAAAGTATATTTTGTAGGACTGGGGTTAGGCAGAAATGGGAACAGGAGGTATCATGTTGGGGAGAGATAAAGGGAGAGATGACTGAAATTGGAGGGCATTTGAAGGGTGATGTGGAAACCTAGTGCAGTGGAAACTCTCAGGATTCTACGAGTGTGACCACAGTGAGGACTCCTAGTAATGAAGGATTCAGAGCCTGAACTGGCCATCTTCTGTAACCAGGCAACTTTCAGTGGTGGGACTGAGACATCAAGACAGCCACAAATATTCAATGTACAATCCACCTTCCTGCAAGATGTGTGGGGTCAATGGAGGTGAAGAACTTGTGGGAGTGGCCAAACCATGATGTCATTTTTTTAACAGCTGAGCAATACTCAATTGTGTCAATGTACCACATTTTCTTTATCCATTCTTTGGTTGAGGGACATCTAGGTTGTTTCCAATTTCTGGCTGTTGTGAAAAAAGCTGTGATGAATGTAGTTGAGCAAGTGTACTGTGGTAGTGTGGGTGTCCTTCAGGAATGTGGCAAAGAGTGGTGTAGCTGGGTCTGAGTTAGATCTACTCCCAATTTTCTGAGGAACCGCCATATTGGTTTCCACAGTGGCTGTACAAGTTTGCACTCCCTCTAGCAATGGAGGACTGTTCCCCTTGCTCCACATCCTCACCAACATAGAGCTGCACTAGGTCTCAGCACACATGTTATGTCTGATGGCTTGGTGTTTTGTGAGTCTCCCAACAGTGGGAATGGTGTGTAACTGACTCTTTCACCTGCCCTTGGGACCTTTTCCTCCTACTGGGTTGCCTCACCCAGCCCTGATATGAGGGTTTGTGTCTGGTCTTACTGTGACTTGTTATGCTGTATTTGGTTGATATCCCCGGGTGGCCTGCTCTTTTCTGAAGAGAAACAGAGGAGAAGTGGAGCTGGGGGCGAGGGGATATGTGAGAGAGGGACTGGGAGGAGTGGAGGGAGGGGACACTGTGATCAAGACGTATTGCATGAGAGAAGGATCAAAAGAAAGAGAAAGCTGTATGATGAAGTCACAACTACACCAGACAAGTTAGATTGTCCCTCCAGACTTCATTCTCACTTCATCCATAAATCAAGCAGGTGCAATGAAAATTCATCTCTAAAGTGATTCTAAACCCTGGTTACTGAATTGAGGTCCACCAACCAGCAGTGATGCATTACCAGATCTTAGCAACATTGGGGAGGGGTGGTGATCCAGTGCCAGCTTAGGCAACACAGCAAGAGCAGAGCAGCAAAGAGTACAGGCATGATAGAAGAGACGGAGAGTGTAGCTGGAGAGCTTCTCTCCAGGTCCCACCAAGCCCCCACAGTCCCACAACCCATGTATAAAATAATCACTCAGACACTTATATTACTATAAACTGTATGGTCATGGCAGGCTTCTTGTTATTGACTTCTATCTTAAATTAACCCATTTCTATAAATCTATACCTTGCCATGTGTCTCATGGCGTACCATCACCTTCACATGCTGCCTGTCATGGCAGCGGCTGGCAGTGTCTCCCTGCCTCAGCCTTCCACTTCCCAGAATTCTCCTCTCTCCTTGTCCCGCCTATACTTCCTGCCTGGCTCCTGGCCAGTCAGTGTTTTATTTATACAGAGTGATATCCACAGAACTTCCCCTTTTCTTTTTTTTTAAAAAGGAAGGCTTTAACTTTCACATAATAAAATTACAGATAACAAAACAATTATCAAGCAAGAATTACAGTTATAATATCTAGTCTATTTATAATAACTAGTTTATTTGGCAAAATTAAAGAAGATACCCTATCTATCTTGTATTTGTGAGTCTAAGGTTTCATATCTAACTTATCTTTTATCATAACTAAGGAAAATTGTATCTAGCTTCAACTACATCAAAGACCTCAGAAGGATATAATATTACTTGAGAAACAGGAGAAGGATGCAAGCAACTTTCGGGAGTCTTGCAACAGTAGACAGAGACAGCTGACAGCCTGGACAGTCATCCAAAGTTCTTTTGTAAAGTTGGGGCATCTGTCTTCAGCCCACAGGCCTAGAGTCTCTCAGTCACTTCTCTCTGTGTCCTGTAGAATGTCTGGCAGTTTCCTCTGCAAAGCAGGAACCTGAAGGACAATTTTGTCAAGCAAAGTTCAGTGGTTACCTTCTTATGGGTCCTGCATGTCCAGTTGATCAAGCAGTCCAGGCAAGAACAGTTTCTTGCCCAAATGGCTATTTTTGCCAAGAAGAAAATAAACTCCATATAGAGGGTCTTTGATGCCATCCTCCTCTCTGAAGTAAATTGGTACTGCCAGGAGCAGACATGTCTCATTGTCCAGAAAGTCTAAATTTTTAAAATATTTTAAATGCCATATTCTGTAGGTCTTTGAAGTATTTGAAGATTACCTATCTATCTGAAATATATCTATGTGTACCTAGAAGACTTAACTAACATGGCTATGAGTATGATTATCATAGATGACTAATTATTAATCTATTTTTAATTATCCATTACAATTTTAAATGAGCTGTACAAACACAACACCTGAAACAAGAGTAGAAATATACACACAGTATAACAAAACTAACTTTAAGTTTGTATCAATAAACTAAAATCTATACCAATGTAAAACATTTCAAACAAGTTGTTGCTCTTTAAAGTAGGTTTCACAATTTACCCTTTTATCCTGTCATATCTATATCATATCCCCTTTTCTTCTTTAGAAAGATATTGTATTTATAATCAACCTATTTTAAATAAAAATATTGGTTTTTCTCTGTCCCACACCAGAGAGCTCTTCTGATTTGGGACACAAGAATCTCTTAACCTTTTTTTTTTTTAAGCAATATGCCTGGGTTTAGAGAAGGAATGAGCCAATTCCATCTCCAAAGCCAGCTTTGTATATTTGGGAATTTGGGCGTAGCTTTTCTTACTACTTCCTGCTGGAGGGGGGTGCTGTATCTTATGGGGACACAAAGAAAATTTTAGGATCATGGAGTAGTTCGTGAGGGTGTATCGTCTGAGCCAGTTGCCTTGAATCTGATCTGGATGTTGGATCATCTGGGCCATGGTGTCATTGGAGACCTTTCAGGTGGTCTTAGCTGGTCAAACCTGATGTATCTTAATCTGGAACAAATCCATAGCCTCTGGCTTTCTGTGGAAACAAAAGCAGAGCCTCCTTTCCAAAGCAACTTATCCTTACATCCAAATTTTGAAGTCAAGGTAACTTTAAAATATACATTTTGGCATAACTCAACAGCTTTTACAATCAAATGTTTTTCTTCAGTTATGAATATCAAAGAGAACATAATCCAGATTCTCTGTATGATAGCCATCTTTACGTGGCTTATTACCTTTACTGTTTCTTTAAAGACTTTATTTTTTAAAACTATTTGTTTATATAACTGTATATATTCCTTTTTCTCTCTCTTTCAAGCCTACATACATTTTTACATACATTGTAAACTATTCCATCTGAATCAGTCTTATTGTGAACCTATTGCTTTAAACTGCAGCATTCTAAGATGGAAATGGCACTGTGACTGCTGGCCCCACCCACTTCAGCTTCCCAACATGACAGTGGTACGCCATCAACTCTCAGAAATAGTGGGTCTATGCTTCTATCAAAGCAGCGTGTAGCCCAGAAACCTCTTTTTGTTTTGTACTAGCAAAGGCTAAATCCACCATGCAGCTTAATGTGCCACTTGCAGAGGCCTCATTCCCGCCATACTGTAGGTCGAGTGTGCACTCCAGGAAACCGCCATAGTAGCTCAAACACACAGGCTGCCACTAACTTGAGAGAGACAACTAGGAACTGTTTTTAGTTCTGTTTTAGAATCTTTTTTCTCAGGTTTTAGGTGGAAACTCTTGCCAACCAGTTGGGTGCCATTTGTAGCTGGAGAGCTTCTCTCCAGGTCCTACCAAGCGCCCACAGTCCCACAACCCATGTATAAAATAATCACTCAGAAGCTTATATTACTTATAAACTGTATGGCCATGGCAGGCTTCTTGCTAACTCTTCATATATCTTAAATTAACCTATTTCTCTTAATCTATACCTTGCCATGTGTCATGTGGCTTACCATCATCTTCACATGCTGCTTGTCATGGCGGTGGCTGGCAGTGTCTCCCTGCCTCAGCCTTCCACTTCCCAGAATTCTCCTCTCTCCTTGTCCCGCCTATACTTCCTGCCTGGCTACTGGCCAATCAGTGTTTTATTTATACAGAGTGATATCCACAGCAGGAGAGAGAGAGGGGGAGATGGAGAGAAGAATAGAGGGAGGTGGGAAGGATGGAGGGAGGGGAGGAGAGGGAGGAGGCGGGAAACTTTCAGGTCCCACAAGAAATATCAGAAACTGTATTTAAACAGTAAACTTGTATGGTTATTGTATGGTTTGTAAGCACATTAAAGTTTGACAGTTCTTCTCTAAAGTATCTTCCAATTCTAAATGGGAGTGTTTCACATTCACTGAAAATCTGTCACTCTACCGGGACTCAGTGGGGGACAATTGCCCTAGTCACCCAGACTATACTTTTATTAAATTTATTTATTTATTTTTCATCCTGACCAGGGCCTCTCCTCCCTTTTCCCCTCACATCCCCTCCTCTCACCTCGCCTCTGCCTGCCCTCTCAATCCACCCTCCTCCATATTCACTCAGAAAGGGGTAATCCTCCCATGGGCATCAACAAAACATGGCACATGAAGCTGCCATAAGATGCAGTACCTCCTACAGTATTCAGGCTGGGCAAAGTAGTCCAGCATGAGGAATAAGTTCCCAAGAGTCAGCCAAAGCATCAGGGACAGGCCCTGCTCCTATTGCCAGGGACAGACCAAGCTGTACAACTGTCACATATATGCAGAAGTCAGTCCCCTGCAGGCTCCCTGGTTGTTCATTCAGACTCCCATAAGCCAGGCTTGCCAATTCTGTGGGGTTTCCTGTGATGCCCCTGAATCAACTGGATCCTACAATCCCTCCTCTCTCTCCTCAGCAGGACTCCCTTGGCTTGACTCACTCTTTGGCCATGGGTCTCTGCATCTGTCCCCATCAGTCACTGGATGAAAGCTCATCCATCTGATTTGCTCACTGGGAAACACCAGTGAGGCTGTGCTGCCATCTTGTGACTGTAACCGGTAAAACACACTTAACCTTTGATGGTGAAGTCCAAGTCCTAGATGTGCTAAGAGAATCACAACCACTCATATTAACTGCAACTGACTGTTAAAAACAGCTCAGCCCACATCACAGAGCATCATCACATTTGAAAAGGAAGGTTTTGATATATTTTAGTTTGAAGTCTATTTTATTAGATATTAGGATAGCTACACCAGCTTGCTTCTTAAGTCCATTTGATTGGAAATTCTTTTCCCACCCTTATACTCTGTGGTACTTTTTGTCTTCAAAGTTGAAGTGTGTTTCTTGTATGCAGCAGCAGGATGGATTCTGGTTTCATATCCATTTTTAGCCTGTGTCTTTTTATAGGCAGATTGAGTCCATTCATATTAAGGGATATTAATGACCAGTCATTGTTAACTCCTCTTATCTTTCAGTGATAGTGTGTGTGCGTGTGTGTGTGTGTGTGTGTGTGTGTGTGTGTGTTTCTCTTCTTTGGGATTTACTACTGTGGTGTTATCTATTGCCTGTGTTTTTGTGGGTACATCTGACTTCCTTAGGTTGGAGTTTTCCTTCTAGTGCTTTCTGTAGGACTAGATTTGTGGATAGGTATTGTTTAAATCTGTTTTTGTGTTGGACTGTCTTCTTCACTCCATCTACACTGATTGAACACTTTGCTGGGTATATTAGTCCAGGCTGGCATCCATGGTCTCTAAATGTGTCTGCATTACAACTGTCCAGGACCTTCTGGCTTTCAGAGTCTCCATTGAGAAGTCAGGTGTTATTCTGATGGGTCTGCCTTTATAACTCACTTGGCCTTTTTCATTTGTTGCTTTTAATATTCTTTCTTTATTCTGAATGTTTAGTGGTTAAATTATTATGTGGCAAGTAGACTTTTTGTGGGGGGGGGTCTAGTCTATTTGGTGTTCTATAGGCTTCTTATATCTTCATAGGTATGTCCTTTTTAAAGTTGGGAAAGTTTTCTTCCATGACTTTGTTGAATATATTTTCTGAGCCTTTGAGTTGGTATTCTTCTCCTTATTTTATTCCTATTTTTCTTAAGTTTGGCCTTTTCTTAGTGTACCAGATTTTCTGGAAATTTTGTGTTATGACATTTTTGGCTTTGATGTTTTCTTTCACGGATGACTCTAATTTCTCTATTGTATCCTCTACACCAGAGATTCTCCATTCAATCTCTTATATTCTGTTGGTTATGTTTGCATCTGAAGTTCCTGTTCATTTACTCAGATTGTCTATTTCCAGCATTCCCTCAGTTTGTGTCTTCTTCATTTTTCTATTTCAATTTTCAGGTCTTGAACTTTTTCCTTCACATGTTTAATTGCTTTGTCATGATTTTCTTGGCTTTTATTAAGGGATTTATTGTTTTTTTCCAATTTTCTGTTTGTTTTTTCTCCAACTGCTTTAAGAGAATTTTTCATTTCCTCTTTAAAGGCCTCTATCATCCTAATAAAGTTATTTTTAAGTCACTTTCTTCTGCTTCTTCTATGTTGTGATATTTAGGTCTTGCTGTTGTAGAACTACTAGTTTCTGGTGGTGCTATATTGCTCTTTATGGTGTTATATGTATTTTTGAAATTGGCATCTTTCTATCTCTTCCTCCAATAGGTGCAAGAGGTGCCTGTGTCTGAGCGGGCTGCTCTTGGTCCATTGCATATTCATCACAGGAAAGATCTGGCAAGATGAAGTCTCAATTCTGAACATTTATGCCCCAAATACAAGGGCACCCACATCTGTCAAAGAAACATTACTAAAGTTTAAATCATACATCAAACCCCACTTCAACACCCCACTCTCACCAATGAACAGATCTTCCAGACTGAAACTTAACAGAGAAATGAGGGACCTAATAGATGTTATGACTAAAAATGGGCTTAATAGATATCTACAGAACATTCTACCCTACCAAAAAAGAATATACCTTCTTCTCTGCACCCAATGGAACCTTCTCTAAAACTGTCCATGTACTCAGTCACAAAGCAACTCTCAACAGATATGAAAAAGTTGAAATAACCTCCTGTATTTTATTGTACCACATGGCTTAAAGTTAGATTTCAACAACAACAAAAATTACAGAAAGCCTACAATCGAATAGAAACTGAATAATAGTAACCTGAATCACCAATGAGTCAAGGAAGAAATAAAGAAATTAAAAACTTCCTATAATTCAATGAAAATGAATGTACTACATACCAAAACTTATAAGACACTATGAAAACAGTCCTAAGAGAAAAATTCATAGCACTAAATGCCCACATAAAGAAGTTACAGGGGGCTGGAAAGATGGTTCAGAGGGAAAAAGCACTGCTTGATCTTCCATAGGTCCTGAGTTCAATTCCCAGCAACCACATGGTGGCTCACAACCATCTGTAATGAGATCTGGTGCCCTCTTTTGGCCTACAGGGATAGGTGCAGACAGAACACTGTATACATAATAAATAAAGAAATCTTTAAAAAAAGAAGTTGGACAAATCTCACATTAGCAACTTAACAGTACACCTAAAAGCTCTAGAGCAAAAAGAAACAAACACACCCAGGAGGAATAGATGCCAGGATATAATCAAATTGAGAGCTGAAATCAATAAAATGGAAACAAAGAAAACAAAGATTCAAAAAAACAAAGAGTTAGTTCTTTGAGAAAATCAACAAGATAGACAATCCCATATCCAAACTAACCAAAGGGCAGAGAGAGAGCATCCAAATTTGCAAAATCAGAAGCAAAATGGGGGACATAACAACAGACAATGAGGAAATCCAGAGAATCATCAGGTCATACTTCAAAAACCTGTACCCCACAAAACTGAAAATCTAAAGGAAATGGACAATTTTCTGGACAGGTACCACATACAAAAGTTAAACCAAGACCAGAAAAACAATTTAAATCGACCAATAACTCCTAAGGGCACAGAAACAGTCATTAAAAGCCTCTCAAACAAACAAACAAAAAGCCCAGGACCAGATGGTTTCAGGGCAGAATTCTACCAGAGCTAATACCAATACTCTTCAAATTGTTCTGCACAATAGAAACAGAAGGAACATTACCAAACTCCTTAGACTACAGTTACCCTGATACCCAAACCACACAAAGATGCAACAAAGAAAGAGAACTTCAAACTCCCTCATGAACATTGATGCAAAAATCTTAATAAAATATTGACAAACCAAATCCAGAACACATCAAAAAAAATTATTCACCATGACCAAGTAGGCTTCATCCTGGGGATGCAAGGATGGTTGAACATATGAAAATCTCTCAATGTAATACACCATATAAACAAAATGAAAGAAAAAAACACACAATCATCTCACTAGATGCTGAAAAAGCCTTTGACAAAATCCAACACCCCTTCATGATAAAGGTCCTAGGGAGATCGGGAATACAAGGAACATACCTAAACATAATAAAGGCAATTTACAGCAAGCCAACAGCCAACATCAAATTAAATGGAGAGAAATATAAAGCGATTCCACTAAAATCAGGAACAAGACAAGGTTACCCACTCTCCCCATATTTATTTAATATAGTACTTGAAGTTCTAGCTAGTTCAATAAGACAACAAAAGGAGATCAAACCAATAGAAATTGGAAAGGAAGAAGTCAAACTTTCACTATTTGCAGATGATATGATAGTATACATAAGTGACCCCAAGAACTACTAGGGAACTCCTTCTACTAGGGAACTCCTTCAGTAAGGTGGCAGGATACAAATTAACTCAAAAAAATCAGTAGCCCCCCTATATACAAATGATAAAAGAGCTGAGAAAGAAACCAGAGAAACATCAACCTATACAATACCCACAAATAATATAAAATACCTTGGGGTAACGCTAACTAAGCAAGTGAAGGACCTGTTTGATAAGAACTTTAATTCTCTGAAGAAAGAAATTGAAGAAGATATCAGAAAATGGAAAGATCTCCCATGCTCATGGATAGGTAGAATTAACCTAGTAAAAATGGCAACTTACCAAAAGCAATCTACAGATTCAATGCAATCCCCATCAAAATCCCAACACAATTCTTCACAGATCTGAAAAGAAAAATAATCAACTTCATAGGGAAAAAAACAAGATAGCTAAAAGAATCTTGCACAACAAAACAACCTATGGAGGCATCACCATCCCTGAGTTCAAGTTCTAGTATAGAGCTACAGTAATAAAAACAGGTTGGTACTGGCATAAAAACTGACATGTGGACCAATGGACTAGAACTGAAGACCCTGACATTAATCCGCACAATTAAGAACACCTAAATTTTGACAAAGAAGCCAAAACTGTACAATGGAAAAAAGAAAGCATCTTCAACAAATGGTGCTGACATAACTGGATGTCAACATGTGGAAGAATGCAAATAGATCCATGTCTGTCACCACACACAAATCTCAAGTCCAAGTGGATCAAAGACCTCAACATAAATCCAGTTACACTGAACCTGCTAGAAGAGAAAGTAGGAAGTAGTCTTGAACACATTGGCACCGATATCACTTCCTAAATATAACACCAGTAGCACAGACACTGAGAGCAACAATTAATAAATGGGACCTCTTGAAATTGAGAAGCTTTTGTAGGGCAAAGGACACTGTCAATAAGATAAAACGACAGTCTACACAATGGGAAAATATCTTCACCAACCCCACATCTGACAGAGGGCTGATCTCCAAAATATATAAAGAACTCAAGAAACTAGACATCAAAACACCTAGCAGTCCAATTAAAAAATGGGCTATAGAACTTAACAGAGAATTCTCAACAGAAGAATCTCAAATGGCTGAAAGACATTTAAGAAATTGCTCAACGTTTTTAGTCATCTGGGAAAAGCAAATCAAAACAACTCTGAGATACCATCTTACACCTGTCAGAATGGCTAAGATCAAAAACACTGCAGACAATTTATGTTGGAGAGGCTATGGATCAAGGGGAACACTCCTCCACTCTTGATGGGACTGCTAACTGGTGCAGCCACTTAGGAAATCAGTATTTCGGTTTCTCAGAAAATCGGGAATCAATCTACCTCATGACCCAGCTATACCACTCTTAGTCATATATCCAAGGAATGCTCAATCATACCACAAGGACACATACCCAACTATGTTCATAGTGGCATTATTCATAATAGCAAGAACCTGGAAACAACCTAGATGCCCCTCAACTGAAGAATGGATAAAGAAAATGTGGTACATAAACACAATGCCATACTACTCAACAGAGAAAAACAATGACATCATGAGGTTTGCAGGCAAACGGATGGAACTAGAAAATATCATCCTGAGTGAGGTAACTCAGACTCAGAAGGACAAACATGGTATGTACCCACTCATTTATGAATACTAGATATAATGCAAAGGATAATCAGGCAGCAACCAACAATTCCAGAAAAGCTAACTAACATGGAAGACCCAAAGAGGGACACATTGACTGCCCTGGGAAGAATACAAAGAATCAGTGAAACAAAGAGTTGGTTCTTTGAGAAAATCAACAACATTGACAAGCCCTTATCCAAATTTACCAAAAAGCATAGATAGAGCATCCAAATTAACAAAATCAGAAATGAAAAGGGAGACATAACAACAGACAATGAGGAAATCTAGAGAATCATCAGGTCATACTTCAAAAACCTGTACTCCACAAAATTGGAAAATCTGAAAGAAATGAACAATATTCTAGATAGGTACCCCATACCAAAGATAAATCAAGACCAGATAAACTATTAAAACAGACCAATAACCCCTAAGAAAATAGAAGCAGTCATTAAAAGTCTCCCAACGAAAAAAAGCCAAGGACCAGATGGTTTCAGCACAGAATTCTAACAGATTTTCAAAGAAGAGCTAATACCAATACTCTTCAAATTGTTCCACACAATAGAAACAAAAGGAACATTACTCATTCTTTTTATGAGTCTACAGTTACCCTGATAAAGATGCAACAAAGAAAGAGAATTACAGACCTATCTTTCTCATGAACATTGACGCAAAAATACTCAATAATATGCTGGCTGACCGAATCCAGGAACACATCAAAAAAATTATTCACCATGACCAAGTAGGCTTCATCCCTGGGATGCAAACATGGTTCAACATATGAAAGTCTGTCAATGTAATACACCATATAAAAAAACTAAAAGAAAAAAACCACATGATCATCATTGGATGCTGAAAAAGCCTTCGACAAAATCTGACACCCCTTCTTGATAAAGGTTCTAGAGAGATCAGGAATACAAGGAACATACCTAAACATAATAAAGGCAATATACAGCAAGTTGACAGCCAACATCAAATTAAATGGAGAGAAACTCAAAGCAATTCCACTAAAATTAGGAACAAGACAAGGCTGTCCATTCTCCCCATACTTATTCAACATAGTACTTGAAGTTCTAGCTAGTTCAATAAGACAACAAAAGGAGCTCAAGGGGATACAAATTGTAAAGGAAGAAGTCAAACATTCACTCTTTGCAGATGGTATGATAGTATACATAAGTGACCCCAAAAATCCTACCAGGGAACTCCTACACTTGATAAACTCCTTCAGTAAGGTGGCAGGATACAGATTAACTCAAAAAAATCAGTAGCCCTCCTATATAAAAATGATAAATGGGCTGAGAAAGAAATCAGAGAAACATCTTAAAAGAAATCTTAAAAGTTCTTCTTAATAAAATCAAACCTGAGGCCAGTTATTGGGGTGAACACTGGAAGATCGGAGAGACAGAACAAGCCACAGCAAACTTCACCTGGCCAACTTCTCAGCTGATCTTGTTTCCTCAGACTGGAAGCCTCTGTGTCCTCATATCCGAATGGCTCTCAGCTGAACTGTGCTGCTAGAAGCCTGAAAGCTTAACCAGCCAAATGCTTAAGCAGCCAAATGCTTCTATTTTCTGGTCCTCACGCCTTATATAACTTTCTGCTTTCTACCACCACTCCCTGGAATTAAAGGCTTGCACCACCACCACCTGGCTTCTCCTATGGCTTGCTATTAGCTCTGACCCCCGGGCAACTTTATTTATTAACATACAAGTAAAATCACATTTCAGTACAATTAAAATATCACCATAAACATCACCCGTCACAAGAGCCACAAAATACCTTGGGGTAACTCTAAGCAAGTGAAAGACCTGTATGATAAGAACTTTAAGTCTCTGAAGAAAGAAACTGAAGAAGATACCAGAAAATGGAAAGATCTCCCATGCTCATGGATAGGTAGAATTAACATAGTAAAAATGACAATCTTACCAAAAGCAATCTACAGATTCAATGCAATCCCCTTCAAAATTCCAACACAGTTCTTCACAGACTTGGAAAGAACAATACTTAACTTTATATGGAAAAACAAAAAAACATAGGATAGCTAAAAGAATCCTGTATAATAAAGCAACCTCTGGAGGCATCATGATCCCTGACCTCAAGCTCTACTATAGAGCTACAGTAATAAAAACAGGTTGGTATTGGCATAAAAACCGACATGTGGACCAATGGAAAAGAATTGAATACCCTGACATTAATTTACACACCTAGGAACATATGATTTTCAACAAAGAAGCCAAAAGTGTATGTGGTGGTATTGTGTTCCTCAAAATATTGTGCACCCTAATAAACGTATCTTGGGTCAAAGAACAGAACAGCCACTAGATATATAGAGGCCAGAAAATAGTGGCACACACGCCTTTAATCCTAGCATTCCAGAGGCAGAGATCCACCTGGATCTCGGAGTTCAAGGCCACACTGGAAACAGCTAGGCAGGGTGACTCATACCTTTAATCCCAGGAACTGATGGCAGAAAGCAAAAAGGTCTATAAGGCATGAAAAACCAGGAACTAGAGCTGGTTAAGCTTGAGGCTGTTGAGCAGCAGTTCAGCTGAGACCCATTCAGATGAGGACAGAGAGGCTTCCAGTCCAAGAAAACAGGATCAGTTGAGGAATTGGGGAGGTGAGGAAGCTGTGTCTTGTTCTGCTTCTCTGATCTTCCAGCATTCACCCAAATACCTGGCTCAGGTTTTTTTTATTAATAAGTACCTTAAGATTCATGCTACAAGTGTACCATGGAAAAAAGAAAGCATCTTCAACAAATGATGCTGGCATAACTGGATATCAACAAGCAGAAGAATGCAAATAGATCCATGTCTGTCACCACACACAAATCTCAAGTCCAAGTGGTTCAAAGACTTCAACATAAATCCAGTTACACTGAACTTGATAGAAGAGAAAGTAGGAAGTAGTCTGGAACTCATTGGCACAGGAGACCACTTCCTAAATATAACACCAGTAGCACAGATACTGAGAGTGACAATTAATGAATGGGATCACCTGAAACTGGGAAGCTTTTGTAGGGCAAAGGACACAGTCAGCAAGACAAAATGACAGTCTACAGAATGGGAAAAGATCTTCACCAACCCCACATCTGACAGAGGGCTGATCTCCAAAATATATAAAGAACTCAAAAAGCTAGACTTCAAAATACTGAACAATCCAATTAAAAAATGGGCTACAGAACTTAACAGAGAATTCTCAACAGAAGAATCTCAAATGGCTGAAAGACATTTAAGAAATTGCTCAACATCCTTAGTCATCAGGGAAAAGCAAATCAAAACACCTCTGAGATACCATCTTACACCTGTCAGAATGGCTAAGATCAAAAACACTGCAGACAGTTTATGTTGGAGAGGATGTGGAGCAAGTGGAACACTCCTACACTGTTTGTGGGAATGCAAACTTGTACAGCCACTCTGGAAATCAGTATGGTAGTTTCTCAGAATTTTGGTAGTAAGTCTTCCTCAAGACCCAGCTATACCACTCTTGGGCATACACCCAAGGAATGCTCAATCTTACCACAAGGACACATACCCAGCTATGTTCATAGTGGCATTATTCATAATAGCAAGAACCTGGAAACAACCTAGATGTCCCTCAACTGAAGAATGGATAAAGAAAATATGGCACATATACACAATGCAGTAGAAAACAATGATACCATGAGGTTTGCAGGCAAATGGATGGAACTAGAAAATATTATCTTGAGTGAGGTAACCCAGACTCAGAAGGACAAACATAGTGTATACTAACTTATAAGTGGATACTAGATGTGAGGGAAGGGATGGCCAGACTGCAACCCACAGCTCCAGAGAGGCTAGCTAACAGGGAAAGACCCTAGGAGAGACACATGGATGCCACAGCAAAGGAGAAGTGGATGAGATCTACATGAGTGGACTGGGTGGGAGGGGTGGCAGAAGGTGAGGAGTAGGGAGTGAGAACATAAGGAAATGGGAGGGTCAAGCTGGGACAGGGACAGAGTGGGAGAGCCAAGAGGGAGATACCATGATAGATGAGGACATCATGGGAATAGAAAGAGGCAGGGTTCTGGGGAGGCTCTCAGGAATCCACACGGATGACCCCACTTTGGTCTGCTGGCAGTGGTCCAGAAAGTGCCTAGACTGGTCTACTCTGGTTACCGGTATAGCGAATAAACTAGCTGTCATCACAGAGCCTTTGTCCAGTGACAGATGGAGCCAGATACAGAGATCTATGGCCACGCAGCAGGCTGAGCTCTAGGAATCCAATTGATGAGAGAGAGGAGGGATTCTGCAGGCAGGGGATGTCGAGATCATGATGGGAGGACATGCAGAGATGTGACTGGCCACACTCGTAGAAGCCCATGAACTGTGAACTGGTGGCTGTGGAGCCCCCATGGGACTGGACTTGGCCCTCTGGATATGGAAGATGGTTGTTTGGCTCAAACTGTTTGGGGGCCACCCAGGCAGTGGGATTGGAATCTGTCCCTGGTACATGGGCAGGCTTTGACGAATCTGGTGCCTGTGTTGTGATGCCTTGTGCAGCCTTGGTGCAGTGGGAAGGGACTTGGACCTGCCTAGGCTCAGTGTTCCAGGCTTTGCTGACTCCCAAGGGAGACCTTGATTTGGGGGATGTGGGGATGTGGGGTGGCTTGGGAGCGAGGGCTGGGGTTTGGGAGGAGGGAGGAGAGGGGATCAGTGGGTGGTATGTGGAGTGAGTAAAAAAAAATTCTTAAGAAAGAAAAATGGAAAAAATTAAATAAATAAAATTAATGTTGTTTTGAAAAAAAGAAGCAAGCTGGTGTAGCTCTCCTAAATATAACAAAATAGACTTCAAATTACAATCAAACAAAACTTTCCTTTCAAACGTGATCATGCTCTGTGATGTGGGCTGAGCTGTTTTTTGACAGTCAATTATGGTTAATATGAGTGGTTGTGATTCTCTTAGCACATCTAGGACTTGGACTTCACCATCAATGGTTACACACCTCACTGGTGTTTCCTAGTGAGCAAATCAGATGGGTGAGCCTTCATCCAGTGACTGATGGGGGCAGTTGCAGAGACCCATGGCCAAAGAATGGGCCAAGCTAGGGGAGTCCTGATGAGAAGAGGGAGGAGGGATTTTTGGAACCAGGCGAGGTCAGGGGCATTACAGGAAAACACACAGAAATGGCAAGCCTGGCTTATGGGAGTCTGAGTCAACAACCAGGGAGCCTGCAGGGGACTGACTTCTGCATATATGTGACAGTTGTACAGCTTGGTCTGTCCCTGGCAATAGGAGCAGGGCCTGTCCCTGATGCTTTGGCTGACTCTTGGAAGCTTATTCCTCATGCTGGACTATTTTGCCCAGCCTGAATACAGCAGGAGGTACTGCAACTTATGGCAGCTTGATATGCCATGTTTTGTTGATACCCATGAGAGGCGTACCCCTTTCTGAGTGAATATGGAGGAGGGTGTATAGCGGCAACACCCGTGCAACCACCACCCATTCACCAGATCCAAACAAGGGACTGTGGATTAAAGAACAGAGACAAGACAGTGGGGTCATTCGTCTCAGCAGAATGCCAGATGCCATTTATTGAAGGAGGGAGGAAACCTTAAATACAGGCTTACAGCACAATGGGAGAACCCCAGAGGGCAGAAATTTGCTACCAATATTCTACATTCTTGCATCTAAGCTGTTTACACCAAATGCAGAATACATGAACAAAGAACCCCTGGTGAGTGTTCAGGAGGAAGGAAACCGGCAGGGAATCAGCATAGGGAGGACATCTGGTCAAAGTCAGCAAGCAAGGCAACAGCTACCCAAAAACGGGGGCCAGGGCCCTACAGGTCACCCCTTTTTACTAAAAAAAAAAAATGAACTTCTGACTTAGATTGCATGGGACGTCAGCAGGTCACCTTACCCATCATCAAGACACCTGCCCAGGCCATACAGGCTTTCTGTCTTAGGTTGGTGAGTGCTCCCCAGGCATTACCCATCTCTGAATACTCATTATCATACAGGCTCAACCATGTGTGAGCTGTAGAGTTAACTGCTGCCAAAGATCTCAAAGTGGTGCTGGGCTTGCAATCTGTATGTTCGACACAGAAAAAACCGAAAGAAGTCCTAACCCATGCATAGCCAGTAGGCTAAATGCATTTGAGCAAGTTCCTTCCTAAATAAGCCTTACTGCAAATTGGAGTCTTCATAAGATAGTATCCCAAAAGCAAATGGAACTTGAGTTTATAAATGATATAACTTTCAAAACCAATCCAAATGTATATAAGTGCTGAATTAAATTTATCATGCCCAATAGAATGAAGGATTAATTAACTGTAGTAGCTACTTCTGCTGCCAGGGTCTCCATTCTGCTAGCTGTAGTAACAAATTATGAAATGGCAATTCCAGAAAGAGTAGCAACAGTGGCTACCACTGCTATAATGGCAACAATGGCAACAGCGATGACAAATTGTCTTCTGGAGTGTGTGACCACCATCTATGTATTACTGCCACAGTCCACTGGCATGGACACAACTCCAGGAACACGAACCACCAAGGCAAATTTTTCTTGATTCCAGCATGACTTAAGCTCCCAGCTCTGCAAAAGAACAACTAAGAACCACAAAGAAAAAACAGACAGCACACAAGGAGCAGAACTAATGGTCTCATAATGGCTACATTCAGGCTCACAAATTTTAAGGTATCTTCAAAGGAGGCTAGATGAATTTCAGGAGGCCAATAAATGTTGCATAGAGCCACTCCTAAAAAGATAGGTACTACAACAGCTTGAAGAGGATTGCAAAAATGAAAAGGCTTAGCTGGCATGCTACTGTTAACAAATGGAGGTCAGTGACCTTCAGGGTTATCCATATTCTGCAAGGTGTCTGGGTGACATGTACTCAAACATCCTTAAAAAACAGTTACCATACATTACCTTCTGAAGAATCCAACCACATGGCTACAGTTTCTAGGCTTACGTTAGTGATTGCCAAGGCTGGCCATATTGGGCTCTCAATCCCCATTGGCATCAGAAGTGGAGAGTTTTTCATGAAGGCCCAATAGGTCTCTGCCATGTTGAGATTCGGCAGCAGCCACAGGGCGCACACAGTGCTCAGGAACCTCATTGTCGTGCAGAAAGACACAAACAAAACCCCAGGCCCACACCAACACCGGATCGGGTCCCCTCCAAGTGCAGTAGAAAGATCCTTCCATCACAGTCCACTGTGGATGTGTAACAGGATGATGTGCAACAGGAGCCCTCCAGTGCTTATCTGCTGCAGTGGATACTCCAGCAGAATCCACCAATAAAAATTTTAAATATATAAAACAAGGGAGAGAATAGAATGTGGAAAGGAAAGATGAGCCCCCTAGCTCCCACCCTTGTTACTTTAGCAAAATATGTTTTAAGGTACGATGGCAGTGTTCTACTTTAGCCTGTCCTTGATGATTATAATGAATATCTGTCTTATTAACAATAAAAAAATCTTGGCAGAATTTTGAAACTCCCATACTACTGTAGGCAGGACCATTATCAGTCTTTATGCATTTTGGCACTCCCATATGAGCAAAAGCATGAAGAGAATGATTCTTTACATCCTTAACCTTTTCATCTGAATGGGCAGAGGCAAAAATTAGAGAGGAATATGTATCGATAGATGCATGGACATATTGTAATTTTCCAAAGGAAGGTATGTGTGTGACGTCCATCTGCCACACATGATTAGGTAAAAGTCCTCAGGGATTAACTCCCAAATGAGGAACAGGTAAAAATTCAACACAAATAGAACATGATTTAACTATCTGGATGGCTTGTTCCCGGGTTATGACCATACGATGATGGAGAGATCCAGCATTATGATGATAATGTTGATGCAACTGAGTAGCCTTTTCAAAGGTAGAACAAATTAATGTGACAGCCATATGAGTAATGGCATCAGCCCTCCGATTACCTTTGCTTAGAGGTCCAGGTAATTGAGTATGAGCTCTAATATGGCCCACATAAAGGTTATGTGAGTGGGACCAGATGAGTCCTTGCACTTGCAATAAATATTCATGAATGGGAGAGATGGATGGTATGTAGGCTGCTGTGTCCAAAGGCATAATGGCATGTGCCACATATTGGCTATCAGTATAAATATTTACAAGCTCGTCAGAAAACATCTGTAAAGCAAGCAACAGTGCCTGTTCCTCTGCCATCTGGGCAAAAGTGCCCTGGACTTTCATTCTCTTCACTATGTTACCAGAAACTACCACAGCAAAACCACGTGAACTGCCATCAGTAAATAACACACAGGCTTGAGGAATAGGAGTCATCTGTACTACCTTGGGAAATACAACAGGATGCAATTTAAAAAATTGACACACATCATTGGAGGGGTAGTGAGTATCACACTGACCCTGCATGGAGCATGTCAATATGGCCCAATCATTATCATTAGCTTGCAACCATGCTACTTGAGACTGGGTGTATGGGGTCACCACAATATCTGGCTCCTTACCAAAGTTTGAACACTGATCTTGATTCCCTTAAATATAATCTGAGCAACAGCCTGAGGGTAAGGAGTAATGGTTTTCGCTGGAGAAGCTGGGGAATGAACCCATAGAATAGGACCTGTTTGCCAAAACACTCCAGTAGATGAATGAGAAAAACAAAATATCAAATACAATAAGGGAGAAGAAAGATCTATATATTGCATGTGAGCCTGCTCCAGGGCCTCTTGCACACATTGTAGGGCTGTATGCCCTTCATATGTTAATTCACGGGGAGATAAAGGGTCAGGGTCACCCTTTAAGACATCATACAAAGGATGAAGTTGACCTGTTGGAATCTTTAAAGTGGACAGAAGCCACTGAATATCTCCCAGAAAGGTTTGGAAGTCATTAAGCGTGCGTAGCTGATCCATACGCAGAGTAATCTTTTGTGGACGTATGTCTGTGCGCAACAATTCATGACCTAAATAATGATAGGGAAAGGACACCTGTGCCTTTTCTGGGGCTATTTGTAAATTAGCCAGGCTAAGAACCTCTTGTAATTTAGAAAAGGCATCAAAAACAAGTTTTTTTTTATCTTCAGCAGCCAATAAAATATCATCCGTATAGTGAATTATATTAACATCTAGTAAAGCTTTTCAAACTGGAGCTATGACCAAAGACACATAAATTTGATATATAGCAGGGCTATTGGCCATTCCTTGGGGCAAAACTGCCTACTGATATCTCTGATAAGGTTCTTTGAGATTTTCTGAAGGAACACTAAAAGCAAAGCGAGGACTGTCCTTGGGATGCAAAGGAATGGTGAAGAAACAACCCCTCAAGTCAGCCACAATTAGATGCCAATGTTTAGGAATCGCCACAGGGGCAGGCAAGTTAGGCTGTGTTGTCCCCATGAGAAGCATGGTTTTATTTACAGCTCTAAGATCCTATAATAGCCTTCATTTTCCTGACTGCTTTTTAATAACAAATATAGGTGAGTTCCAAGGTGAAGTGGAAGGAATGATATGTCCAGCATCTAACTGTTCCTTAACTAATGCATTTGCAGCCTCCAATTTTTCTTTAGTAAGGGGCCAGCCACTGTTCCACCCATACAGGGTCATCACTTTTCCAAGTGATTTTTATTGGTTGTATAATCGAAGGCTGCTGCACAGTGACCCCTATGGAAAAGACCCTAATCCTCTAGTATCCCCAGAACATCTAGTAACACAGCTTTTGTCTGCCACAGGCAGTGGATCTCCTTGCAGCATTTTCCCTAAACCTCTGCCCAGGCAGTAGCCCTGACTCTTCAGCATCTGTTGTACAGGCTGTGTAGTAAGCACTGCTCCCATACCATCTAACACATCCCATCCCCATAAGTTCACTGGAATGTCAGGTAGCACAAAGGGTTGAAAAGTTCCTGCATGACCTTTCTCATCCTTCCAATTTAAGAGTAACCTGCTCTGTAATGGCATCTGAGCTGTGCCTATATCCTGTAGGTTAGAGGTGGAATTTTTAGGTGCCATGCTTTGGGCCAATGTTTTATAGAGATTACTGAAGTGTCAGCACCAGTATCTAAAATACCCTGAAAATTGTGACAATTAATTTTTTAATTTAGCATGGATCTTTGTTCTAAGATGGAAACCCAGCAAGCTAGAGGGCCCGTAGAGCCAAATCCACCCTCACCTCTCTGTGATTTAAGAAAATGATTATTAGTTTGAAAGTGAGGCATCAAAAGCAATTGTGCTATGCAAGCACCCTGGGGAATAATTGTCACCCCCTTACCAGCCTCAACCATGATTCTAATTTCACCTTCAAAGTCTTCATCTATCACTCCTGGAATTACTCTAATACCTTGCATAAGAGCACTGCTCCTACCCAGAATTAGTCCTAAAGACCCTGCAGGTAGTGAACCCATGACTCCAGCACTGAGAGCCTGGGGGCCCATCTGAGGTGTTAATACTGCTCTGGTGGAGGCACAGAGGTCCAATCCTGCACTTCCAGGAGTCCCTCTGATAAGGTCTTAGACAGAAAGGGATTCCTGCCAGGAACAAACTATGGGATGGTGGGAAACTGGGGTTGGGACAGGTGTATCCAGCGCTCCATACACCTGGCTGTGGGGTGTCTGGAGTGGACCCCACTGCTCATTTCCCAAAGGTGGTAACAGATTTCCCTGAGCATCAATCCTAGATCGGCATTCCTTACTCCAGTGATGGCCCTTTTGACACTGGGGCCAAAGTCCCAGTGTCTTTGCCACTGCTCGGGCTTGAGGACAGTTTTTCTTAACATGACTTTGCTGGATGCATCCAAAACAGATTTTTTGATGGGCTCCTCCAGAATATTTACCCCTTATGGTTGAAGCCATTACCTGTCCCATGATGTGATGTCCGTCTATATCTCTACATAGCTTAAGATAATCATTTAAGCTCCTATTTTTATGAGACCTAATGGCTTCCTTGCAATATTTACTGGCATTTTCAAAGGCCAATTGCTTTACTGTAGGCATGGCTTGATCGACATCCCCAAATACTCTCCCTGCTAATTAAAGCAGATGATCTACAAATTCTGCAAATGGTTTTGATGGCCACTGAATGACTTTAGATAGCTGTTCACCAGCAGCTTTATTAGGCAGCCCTTTCCATGCTCTGGTAGCAGCTACACTAATCTGTGCAAAAACTGTGGGATCATACAAAATTTGTGCTTGTAAAGTGGCATACTACCCTGTACCCATGAGTATCTCAAGATTATGAGCTAGAAAGCCTGCAGCGGCATTTCTATTAGCTGTAGTTTGACATTGTTCTTGAAACTCACTCCTCCAAATTAAGTGACCCCACCCCCATCCCCTGAGAGAGCAGCATGACACAATTGCATCCAATCACTAGGGGTACAATTTCAGGCAGAAAAAGATTCAAGTATAGCTGTGGTAAAAGGAGCATGGGGCCCATATGACATTACAGCTTCCTTAAGCTGTTTGATGCTTTTAAAATCTAGGGAATTGTGTTCCCTTTGCCTCTGACCTTGAGCATTTTGAGTCTCTATAACCGGGTAAGCAACTACCCTCGCCCCCGTTAACCCCTCTATGGGTGAGGAAGGAAGGACCTCCGTATTGCAAAAGTCAGGGTTACGGGCTGGAGGGCTATCCTTGTAAGAAATCTTCTGTGATTTCCCTCTTAAGCATCTAGTATCCTTTTCTAATCTGACTTCTACATCATCACCCTCTGAAGATGACTCTGTAGAGTCAGAAACATCATAAGTTTGAAGGGGTCTGAAAGCCTCCTCTATCTGAGACTCCTCCAACACAGCTTTAGCTTCAGTTAATTATTCTTGAATTTTAATATCACCACTAAGCAATGCATCTTTAACCAAGCACCACAAAGAAAAAGCAGCTAAGGATATGGAATCAGGCCCTTCTTTATGCAAATACTTTTGTAAGTCAATCTTAACCTGTTCCCAATCGGTATATTAAATCCCCCAGAGACCAGAAACCAAGGACTAACATTCTGGAGCATTTGAATGAAATCTTTATCTGTCTTGCTCTTAATGACAGTGCCTTGCTGCTTCAGCAGTTAATTAACTGTTCCTCGAGGAGTGACTGTGAGCTAGCTGCACCCATGACAATTCACGTGACCTTACCTTTTCTTTTCTTTAAAATGCTGGCCAGCCTTACTTTTGGGTGTCCATCAGCTTGTCCTTTCTTTCTTGGATCCTGGTGGAACCTCCACTTGTAGCGGAAATGCCCACACTACCACCACCCATTCACCCATTCACCATGTCTGGGGCTGTGGATCAAAAAAACAGAGATGAGAGACAGCAGGTCATTTGCCTTAGCAGAATGCCCAATGCCGTTTATTGAAGGAGGGAGGAAACCTTAAATACAGGCTTACAGCACAATGGGAAAACCCCAGAGGGCAGAAGTTCACTACTGAAGTTTTACATTCTTGCATCTAAGTTGTTTACACCAAATGCAGAATACACGAACAAAGAACCCCTGGTGAGTGTTCAGGAGGAAGGAAACCAGCAGGGAATCAGCATAGGGAGGACATCTGGTCAAGGTCAGCAAGCAAGACAACAGCTACTCAAAAGGAGGGGGCAGAGCCCTACACTTAACCTCTGAGCCATCACTTTCTACTTCCCCTCGCTTTCTTGTTGAGACAGGATCTCATTAGCTAGCTGGGACCTCACTCCAAAGACCAGGCTGGACTTGAACTCACAGAGACCTCCTACCTTCCCTCCATCTCTTCCTTCCTTCCTTTCCTCCCTTCACCCTTCCTTTTCTCCATCCTATTCTTTTTTCATTCCTTCTTTTTTCCTTCCTTCATTTTCTCTTTCCTTCTTTCTTTACTTCTTCCCTCATTCCCTCCTTCCTCCCTCTCTCCCTTTTTCCCTCCCTCACTCTTTCTCTTTCTCCTTATTTGGCTCCTTTTCTGGTGACCACTAGGTACTCAATGTCCCAGCAATACTTTTTTTTTGAGAGAGGGAGATAGGGACCTTGATCTTTCCCATCCAGAGTTCAGGGTGGATAGCCAGGGACACAGAAACCCAAGTGTTCAAACTTCCCAGGCCTCAGAGCTCCCTCCAGACTCAGTCTCCATCTCTGACCTACCCACCACAGTCTGGGTGTTCAGGAGACCCATTTTACCCTCCCCCCCCCAACTGCTTCTGGAAGATTCTAAGGAGCCTCAGCTTCTGTGTGGTTGATCTGGTCACAAATGTTCATGCCAGGGTTTAATTTTCTTGAGGACAGAAGAATTCCTGAGCCTGTGTCCTCCTGAGAATGGTGTCTAGCATCTCCAGGCTCTGACTTACCCAGAGAAGCTCTCTGCCCTGGCCTGGCAGTGCTGAGAGCCCTCCTGTCCCCAGCCCCTCCCTCCTCTGTTAGGAACCCTACAGTGTCCCTTCACTGTTATTTCCCAAATCTCAAAGTTCAGCCAGATGTGGAGTGGGGCAGGCTCTGGGTCACGTGGACAAGAGACTTTCATCACCCTCATTTAGCACACAGACAGATAGAAGT
Source organism: Peromyscus nudipes (assembly GCA_902168325.1). Taxonomy (NCBI): domain Eukaryota; kingdom Metazoa; phylum Chordata; class Mammalia; order Rodentia; family Cricetidae; genus Peromyscus; species Peromyscus nudipes. The sequence continues at coordinate 5,587 of CABHPH010114214.1, read as the reverse complement.
GGCTGCCCTGGGACTGGGGTTAGGGGCCTCTGTAGGGGAGGCAGAGATGTAAGATGATAGGGAGGGAGGTTTTCAGTTACTTGCTTTAGATTAAATGTGAAAACACAAAAAGGAGATTCAATAAAGCTTGTCACTGAATGGATTGCATAACAGTTTATAAGTTAGAGCCATTTTCAGGATTATGATTTTACAAATTTTATCCCTGTTAAGTTTGAACCTTGTAGGGAGCTGCGTACAGCCGCGCCTTAAAGATGGTGCTGGTTTCCACCTTCCGCCTTCCCGATGGCGAGCACTCCCTGTGGTAAACAACTCCATATAAGGCTATAGCGAAATTTGTGGCTTGCTTACGCATGCTTGAGCCAATGGACAATGCCCACGTGGCGACCTGGGGTTGGCTGCCCAGAGCCTATTTAAGGCCAGAAGAGGTTTTCCCCGGGGTCAGAAGATTGTTCAAGGGTCCTGAATAAACTGCAGGAAGAAGAGCTCGGTGTCGTGTCTTCCTTGCTGGTCGAGGTGGTCCCGACAGAACCTTAACACCAGGCTGAGCTCCGGGAATCCAATTGATGAGAGAGAGGAGAGATACTGCAGACGAGGGACGTGGAGATCATGATGGGAGGACCAGTTGATGATGCTCTTTTGCTTACTCTTCCCAAGGTTCAAAAAACAAATGTCGACTGAGTGTGGTGGTGCATACCTTTAAAGCCAGCACTGAGGAGGGACACACATGTAGCTAGTGTGAGTTTGAGGCCAGCCTGGTCTGCATAGGTCCAAGCGAGGTAGAACTATGCAGTGAGACTCTGTCTCCAAAAATAATTGAATATTGACAATTAGAGTAGGAGGCTGTGGTCAGCACTGTGATTATTCCCTTCTTCTCTCTGGTATTTAATACATATCCATGTGGCAGGAAATAAGACTTTCCTTCAGTAGAAATTTTTCAGTTTGGGATATCTCCCAGTTCTGAGGTCTAGGCTTTAACACTTTTAACATTAGCTGGGCCATTTTAAGTCCATCAAATTATTAAATGAAAAATAACAGAAGGTTATTTTTATAAAGGAGGGACCTTACTGTTCACACTCACAGAAAGTGTGAGCAAGAATTTGCACAAAAGTCAATGGGAAACACACCCCCATTGACCCGTCCAGCAGGTCCAGTTATTCATGGGTCTCGGATCGTGAATCACCTGAGGGAATCATGGGGAAAGAGAGGAAAGGAGCCAAGCACAAAAGAGAAACTGAGTCACTCTGAGTCGTGTCAAGGCTCCGTTTATTAACTGAATGCTGATGCTTTTATACAAGGCTTTAGATAGGGGAGGGGAAGCAGAAAAAGGAGAGTGGAAAATTTTCAGAAGAAGTCAGAGTGAAAAGGTGGGGGAAGGAGGCGAGGTGAGTGAAAGGAGGGAGGCGAGGTGTCTTTGGTCCAAGGCTCTGCAGCTGGCCGATTACTGTTCAAGGCTATATCTAAAAGTATACCTCTTAGTTAGGCCAAGGCCATCCTGCCTTGGCAAGTCTCTTAGCAGAAATTCAAAGCACAATAGATTTAATTCACACAGGCCTGGGTCAGTCTCCGACACCCCATGAGATTACTGGACATGGGGTTTGAAGAGTCACCCAGTGTGGTATCTAGAAAATACCCTGATTCAAGGGTCACTGTAGGTGATCAGGTTAGGAGGAAGATTCAGCTTTCTCCTTAAAGACCATATCTTGAACACAAACATAAGATCTTGCAGAGGTCCCCTTCATTCTGTGGGCCTTGTGACCTGGCTGAGATTTCTGAGGATGAAGGACTCTCAGCTGGTCCCCTCCATTGTTTATCCATAGAACCAGTGACTCTGCCTTTCATCCAAGCCACCAACACCACATTCAATGACCTGGACTCTGTGTTACTGACCTGATTCTCAGAAGACACGGGGATCTGTAGCTAGAGTTTTCCTGCTGGGCCCACAGTCAGGACAAATCTCTGCCACCCGCCAGTCTCCAGCTCCCAAGTCCCGCCAGTCTCCGAGCCCACTTATAAAATAAACACACAGACGCTTACATTATTTAAACTGCTTGGCCATTAGCTCAGGCCTATCATTGTCTAGCTCTTACTCTTATATTTAGCCCATTTCTATTAATCTCTACTTTGCCACGTGGCTCGTGGCTTACCGGTACCTTACATCTTCCTTCTCCTGGCCGCGGCTCCCGGCCGTCCCTCCTCTACCTTCCTGTTCCCTCAATTCTCCTCTCTGTTAGTCCCGCCTATACTTCCTGTCTGGCTACTGGCCAATCAGCGCTTTATTGATACAGAGTGATATCACAGCAGGGATCTCCATCAGGTGGCTCTTCAAAAGCCAGTGTCTGAGACTCTTGAACAGGTTGAAGCTGACCCAGAATAACAGCACCCTAAGCATAGACCCTGTCAAAAGGGAGGATTCTGGAGACTATCAGGGTGAAGTCTCCAATACAGTCAGTTCCAAGAGGAGTGACCCCAACCAGCTGCACATAATGCATGAGTGACCTCTCCTCCCTTCTTACTCCTTAGTGATATGGGTAGGAACAGTTTCTTTATCAAGAGTATATAATATGGGTAAAAGTCACAAGGAGAAAAACATGACTCAAGATATAAATACAGCCAACTTGGTGATGGATGCATGTTAATCTCATCATGAAACACCATGGAAACTGAGCATGGTGCTACATGCCTTTAACCACAGCACACCAAAGGTAGAGACAGGTGGATCTCTATGAGTACACAACCACCTTAGTCTTTCTTTATTAGCACTGGCAACAGTATCCTAAAGACACTCACACCTCTGTCAGGGTGACTCTCCAAGTAACACTCAAACTGGGGTGAGTAAACAACAGCCTCATTACATAGGACCATGAAAAATCTGCAAATAAACCCCAGGCTCTGGGACACTGATGTGCTCACAGGTGTCTGAGCCTATCCCAGGCAGTGGGTTTAACCCAAAATCTGAGTAGTTCTCCTCTCAAAGCCCCACTACTACTGGGCAAAAAGATAGAACAGCAAGGACATCTAGAAGGTGGGCCCAGGGGTTGACAAGCACTTCAGAAGAAACAGAGCAGGGAAAGGTCAGAAAAATAAGGCACAGAGTCTTTAGAGGAAGAAGTCAGACAAAACATGCTACACTCACCATAGATTCTGATTATGATTAGGGATCTGAGGGCAGTGGGAGGTGAGCTGTGTAGACACCAAGAAGACAGTGTCATACATTCCAAGATTTATGTGTACTGATGAATGGTGGTGATACTGCTGATCTTGCCCAACAGGACACACTCACCAAGGCTGAGAGTTGAACACACTCAAGTTTCAAATTTCTACCAAACGCAATGGTCCTAATATTGATAGACTTTTCTCTCTTCTCTCTTAGCCTCACTTGTAATCTACTTGATCTCTCCCACCACTGTCCACGTCACTGTAGAGGAAGTCCCACCCCACATTGCTGAAGGGGACAACATCCTTCTACTTGTCCACACTCCACCAGCCACAGTCCCATAGTTTCACAGATACAAGGGAAAAAGTGTTGATCAGAGGAATGAAATAGCACAATTGGTAATACCCAGAGGTAAAATAGAACCAGGGCTTGTATCCAGCTGCAGAGAGACGATATACCCCAATGGATCCTTGTTCTTCCAGATTGTCACTCAGAAAGATGCCAGAGTCTATTTGCTACATGTGACTATGGAAAACTTAGATGAAAAGAAAACATTTGTGCAGTTTCATGTACACCGTAAGTAATTCTCTGTAACCTCTGGTGGCCGAAGCCATGCTGTCACCCCTGGGAAAGGCACAGAAATGTTTTGCAAATGGAGATCTTTAGAAGCCAAGGCCCTTTAGAGAATCCCATCCCTTTGGAAAAACCTATGGAACCAATACTGCAGACCTCTGTGCTGATCCTAGAGAGTCTTGTATTTCAGGCCTCTCTAACTTTGGCTGTGCTCATTCTTACGGTAACTCTTAATTTTGCTTTGTTAGTTGTGATTTTGCCTGTGATTTCTGAGAAAAGAAGCTCTGATCTGTTACAGAAACACTTGTCTGGTGGTCTCTGGATGCCTTTGGAGTCATCCTGAGTGAGCAGGAGGAACTCACTAAGGTTAATGAGTTATTGGTTATTCAACTCCAGAAAGAGATAAACATACTCCAAATAACTTAAGAACTTGAAAACCGGTTTTTTAAAGGTTATCTTAAAAACTTTTAGGAACATATGAGGAAAAGATATACGACATGCAAGGTCAAACATATCTCTGGCACCAGGACATGAACACTCAGATGCTTTTCCAATGTCAAAATATCAATAAAGGAATCTAAAACTCCAAGTTCCCTTAAAAGAATGTACATGCAGAAATTGCCAGGAAGAATAGATATTTATTCCCAGCAGTTAAAGAGTTAGATATTAATCATCCCGCTTTTGAGAACTTATAAAGAATAGGATTATAACTGTAGTCCACATAAATGTTATATACAGATTACTTAGAAATTGGTAAACACCTGAACATGATATCCTAGACATGACGATACACTCAGCTGATTACAAAAATATGAAAGTATCCTATTCTTAAGAACTAATCACAGGGCTTAAATCTCTTCTTTGTACCAGCATGTTTGTTGCCGGCTAGGACACACTAAGAAGAAGATCTAATCATTTGGCTTGCACTATAATGATGGGGGAAAAGGTCAGTGACATCAAAGGAGTGGAATGAATAAGAGAAAATAAAATGAATAAATGTTAATGATCCTTGGTAAATGATTAAAGAGAAATGATTAGGAATTGCTCATGCTTGAACTTCTATAATAAAGACAGCGTGAGCTTGTTGTGACCATCACTTTGATAGGCAACTGGTGATCCCACTCTTCATTCTTCATCAAATTCTCACATCCATTCTGTGTCAGAGGAACATGCTGGACCTGGAGTACAGTGCTCTGGGTCTTTGGTGGAGCTAATACTACTTCACACATAGGGTTGTCAGTCCTGGATTATGGTGCCCACAATGGGGTTCAAATATTCAGTAAAGGACAGACATTAAAGTATTAAAAAAAACAGCAATAAATCATGATGCCTCCCTTGAATCCACCTTCAGGAGAAATGGGTTGAGGTAACTGAGCCCAGGCATGTCAGACTCTGCCCAGGATCTTAGATGCTAATCATGAACATGGCCATGAGAAAGACCCTACAGGACTCAGGCAGGATCTGGCTAAGGAAGCCATGAGAGTCTCACAGAGAGATGAGCACACTAAGCATTTATCCAGAAGCTGCTCAAAGATTGGATCAGGAATCCTGGGAAGCTTGTAGACTGGGTTTGAATTTGACCCCCTGTTGGAGCTGACAGGGGACAAGGAATGATTGTAAGCTGGGGGCCAGCTGAAATCCTCTCAGCACCATGTCTGAGGTAGTTTTCCTGAGCATCTACTCCTGAGATTCAGTGTGCTCAACATGGGTGGAGAGGTAGGACAAGCAATCAGCCAGCTCTTCTGATGGTCTTCTGAGACCTCACAGGAAGGTCAAGAGCCCTAAAGAGATAGAAGAAAAATGTCCACAGGGCAGCTCCTTACCCTGTAGGGGTCCCACCCAGGGATTATTTCCTGAAGT
>CABHPH010114213.1:20333-40981 GCA_902168325.1 Peromyscus nudipes | reverse complement strand
GTGTGCGTGTGCGTGTGCGTGTGTGTGTGTGTGTGTGTGTGTGTGGTAATTAAGTATGAAAGTGCATCTAGCAGGTGCTACATTTTCTACTAATATGAAAGTTTGATAAGATGTTTACAAGGTCCTCTTCCTGGTATATTAAAATGTGCCAGCGTTTGGGGAGCAAGGTTGCTTTGTGGATTTGATTATTCAGTAGATTTCTTCTTTTGGTTAGGAGAACTCTTATGTCCATACCCTTTCTAAGAGAAGGACTGAATCCTGAAGCACCAAAGAGTTGGTCTTTACTTGTCTAAGCTCATTAGAATATGTAGATGTAACCGATTGTCTTATTAAATAAGAAACACAGAGCCGATTCAGAGAAGAAAGCCAAGAGGTCAGAGCAACAGCTAAGAGCTGAGATTAAAAACCTTACCCTTCCTGCTGCTGCTGTCCTACATCTCCGCAAGAGACCTCTCTGAAAGAGACCTAGTTCCTGTCTGTTTGTCTTTATATAGACTTACTATTCTGCCTTCTCATTGGTTGTAAACCCAACCATATGACTGCCTCGTCACTGCTTGTCTTTACAGACCTCCAGGTCTTCTGTGGTTGGTATTGAGATTAAAGGCGTGTGTCTCCAATGCTGGCTGTATCTTTGAACACACAGAGATCTACCTAGTTCTGCCTACCAAGTGCTGGAATTAAAGGCATGCACCACCACTGCCCTGGCTTTCGTTATGGTTTGCTAATAGCTCTGAACCCTGGGCAACTTTATTTATTAACATACAAATAAAATCACATTTCAGTACAAATAAAATATCACCATAAGAATATTCATTCTTCTCTTCATAAAGCAACATGTAGGCAGGAAAAGGTGACAAAAATATGTGTTATAATTACTAGCTAACAAAGGTAAGTCTCTATCACAATATTTCTAATGCGGTAATGAAATTCCTCCCTGTTTATTTACTTTATCTATCTTACTTCTACCTTTAGCACTCTAATTTGTTTCCAGTGATCATGTTGTATTTATTCCTCTGTCACTACTTTTACAGTTGGAAAATAGCAGTCCTATTTTTGTCTTTGTTTTATCTCTTCCTGTTTAAGCTTTGTGGCCCAACATCCTGGAATTCTTACCTTTGTTCCACTAGACTGACAGTGTCATACTGAAGCCCAACACATAGACAGTGAACAAATACCTCACCGAAATGTTGCCAGATATAAACTTGCAATGGTGTTATTTAAGCTTCTCCCAATACAAAGTAAAAAGCGTCAAAATATCTTCCAGCCCTAACTCTGCCTACTCAGACACTGGTACAAGGTTCCACTTGGCAGATCAATGCTTTCTGGCTCTCACACTTTAGACTAACTTTTCCTCTCCCCATGAAAATAAAATGTTCTGAAAAAATCTTCTGTATATGATTATTTTGAAATACCAGTTTTCTATACTTATCAAGAATATATTCCTTTATTTTAATTTCTATGTGGTTTATTCCTTTACATTCATTTGATGTGATTGTGACATCATGCCTTTCAGATCTAACCTAACATTTTTGGACATTTTCGTAATTACCAATTGTAAGGTAATAACAACATTCTTTATAAGAATTCACATAGATGTTTATTTGGGGTATATGTATGAATTTCTACTAAAACATGCTTTTAGTAGTGGAATTGCAACATATCTACATGTTCAATTTCAGTAAGACTTCCATTTTCAACTTAGTTATACTAATTTAAACTCCTATCACTAGTGCATATAATAATATTTGAGTGTTCTACTGCTTCACTATCTTATGCAGTGTGATTTTATAGTGGTTTTAATTTATATTTTTAAATAAATAATCATATAGAGTGGCTTTTTACTTATTAATTTGGAATTAGTATACATTTTAAAGTATCTGTTCAAAACTATTGATTTTTTAAAATTTCATTGTATTATTGATTTATAAGAACACTTTTTATATTTTGAAATTAAATCTTTATTTATGCATTTTCTAATCTCTATTCTAAGTTTTATCGTTCTCACTGACTGCTTTACAAACACATATTATTAATATTTAGAAGGCAATTTATCAGCAGTTTTCTTTCTTTTAGATGTTATGTTCAATTAAAATGTTCTGAATTATCATATGTCTAGATGTTTTACTGTTTTACTTTCTATAAACTTTATCACTAGAATTCTTCTATATTAAACTATAGCTTATAGGAATTTATGTTTGTCTGCATGTGATCGTGAGTTCTCATACATGTTTGTCTGTTCAGACTGTATACCCAGGTTAATCAGCTTCATAGCTAACCAGCTTCATAGTAGAGAGCTTGACTTCTATTCTACTATTTAAGGAATTCAAACATGTATAACTTTCAAATATATTTTTATTTTTTATATTTATTGATGGGTAATATTGTTCTGTATGCTATCAATATGTGTTGCTCTGACTGGTTGATAAATAAAACTGTTTGGTCAATGGTGAGGTAGAATAAGGCTAGGTGGGGCATTCCAACTAGAGAGGAGGAAGGAAAAAGACAGAGCAGAGGAGACACTGCCAGCCACCACTATGAGAAGTAAGATGTAAAGGTACCAGTAAGCCACGAGTCATATGGCAAAGTATAGATTTATAGAAAAGGGTTAATTTAATACATAAAAGCTAGCTAGTGAGAAGCCTGAGTCATTGGCCATGCAATTCATACTTGATACAAGCCTCTGTGTGTTTACTTGGGTCTGAGCAGCTGCAGGACTGGGCAGAACACAGGAAAACTTTCAGTTACAATTTATATTTTAGCAGCTTTACTTGCCACGGAGACAAAACAAATGATAGAAGTAATCCCATAGAGAAGCATTTATACTAGCTAGTAGTTTGAATGCAATTCCAACATGATGGGGGAATAGCATAGTGGTATGAACAGCATTTAACTATGTCAATAGGAGCTTGGAACTGCTTACTCACATCCACATGGATCAGAAATCAAATAGTTAAATGAAAGTGGGAGCAAGGCAATAAAGATCAAGGCCTGCCATCAAGTACCCTGTTCCTCCAGCTAAACCCTAAAGCCCAGATGTTCTACAACCTCTAGAAGCAAAGCCACCATCTGGGACCAAGCCCAGTATCTTTTTGGGAATATTTCATACTCAAACTATGACATAAACTTTTCTTTGAGCAATGGTTCTTTTTCATTGATTTTGTTTAGTTGATAAACTTTCATCCATCATCTGTTGACTATGTCTGGATAGTTTAAGCATGTTCCCAATATGCCACAAGGTAAATTTTTGCTTCAAAATTATTTCTAGTCCATGCATACATCTTTGCTTTTGCTTTATAGAATTTTTTTAATTTAGTAAAAGAAGTGTTTTCCCCATTGTATAGATAATATGGATTTTGTGAATAATTATCTTTTCAATGTTTTCTAATGAAGTGCAGAAAATGGCCATATCCAATCCTTCCTTCTCTACTGCTGATAAGATTAATGTCCTGATTAGCACTTTCTGAGTTGGATTGGAGGTAAAAATGATTCCATTTGGCAAAGCTCATCTCATTTGCTGACATCTTCATTAACCTCTCAGATAAGGAAACCATTTCACAATACAAATTTCTCAAGGCTAGAGATTTTATCTCCTATTCACCTAACAATATGACTCCAAGTACGATGCAGTCTGGTTCAGTTGCAGCAATTGTACCAAAATGCTTTGTCCTTTTGTTTTTCCCGTTGAAAACTTGACAAAAGAAACCAATTACTTCATGGTTACTAGACAAACAGACTTTTCAAAAGGACATTATTCATATTTTCAGACTAGAAAGAAGTGGTAGAAGAGGACAGAAGTTTCAGGATATAAGAGGGAAAGCAACTGGACAAAAATCAGGGAAGAGCAGGTCTTCAAGCTGTGTTCTGAATTTTATGAAACAGTAAAAATAATAGTTTATGAAAGTTTCCTTTCTAGGCACTCACCTCTTTCTCACTCATTTTATTTCTTCACCTTGATTCTGATCCAGCATATGAAAGTCAATATTTCTGTCCTTTATAATCAGTGAAGAAAGTAATTTATTAATTGCCTGATTTTGAATTTTATGAAATATGAAATATTTCATCAGCTTTATTATGATTTCAGAGGACTAGTTTAATAGACACTCTTCAATAATGTTTGCTGTCTGTTCTCAATATAATTTATTATATTAGTGCATTAGATAATGAAAATTTCAATAAGTTTTCTAGAAAACTTCAGTGACAATATGTGAAGTGTGAGAAAATATTTAGCACTGACCTTGATATCAAATGTCATGTGATAACTACATAGGTATGACTATATTAAGCCTGTAAATATATTATTATTACATGACAAAACAAAATATAGTTACCATTAGTTATACATAACATTAAATGACATATAAGTAGAATAAAAAATCAGAAAATCATGATTACTTAGGATTTATCACTTTTATTTTTAACAGCATTATGCAATTTGAATTTTTATTTATTTTATTTTTGTGTGTGAGTATGTGTGTGTGTACACATGTGTGTTCATGCTTGTCAACTCCAGAAATCAATATCAGATAACTTACTTCATTGTTCTCCCAGTCTTTGGATTGTATTTTTCCTTGTCTGAGGCAGGGTCTATCACTGAACCTGGAGCTCACCAATTATCTAGACTCACTAGCAACAAGGCTCTGAGACACCTGTTTCTTTCTCTCTGCATGGATTATAGGCATGTGTCATCCAGTGCTACTTTATAAATGTACTGAGGATACAGGCTCAGGTCTCTATGCTTTCATGACAAGGGATTTGCTGACAGAACTATCTGACCTGTTCATAAATTAAATTTCTTATAGGTGATTGTGTTTAACACTTTCATTGTGAAATTGTTTAATTTAGTTTGGGGAAAGGCATTGGTATAGTTTCAGCATGCTATTGCTTCTCAGCTGTGGTCATCAGCTCTGTTGGTCACACTATGACATAAGCAGATCCAGTGTTTCCATTAAAATTCTTGTTGGAGAACAGTGCTGGCTGCCTTCTTAGTTTAATTCAGAGTTTCCTAAACTTTGGCATACGTTATCATACCCTAGGGCTTGGAAAAAACAATTGTTGAACCTTGCACTCACAGCAACTGATTCAATAAGTGTCCTCTGTGGATCAAGGCCTCTATGTGATTGTAAGCTCATGCTGGGGTCATATTTAATACATATTGACTGTATAGTTCTCAGATTCATGCTGCTACCCCTCATAGATGTGAACAATAATTAAAAATCACTTTGTGCTTATTGAGAAATATCATATCCATATACCTACGAATATAGATGAACCATGATTTTTATGGGTTTTTGATATCTGAGTCTAGTTATCCATAATAGAATTTATGATTAGCTGATTTGAAGTATAACTTTTTGCTCTGTCTTCTGTTTAAAAAAGCAAACAAATAACAACAGCAAAAAATAAAAGCCGAAAAAAACCTTTAAGATTTTTAACCATGTACAACAATCAGAATAATAGACCTCTCATTCAAGTACATCCAGGCCTGACCCTGCTTAGCTACTGAGATTAGATGAGATTAGACATATTCAGGATGTAACTCTAACCAAGCTAGTGAAAGAAATGCATAACAAGTCATTAAAGAAAGAAATTTGAGAAGATATCAGAAGGTGGAAAGCTCTCCCATGATCATGGATCTGTAGAATTAACATAGTTAAAATGATCATCTTACCAAAAGCAATCTACAGATTCAATCTAATACCCTGGCAGTAGGATCAGGATCCATCCCTGGTGGATGAATTGACTTTTGTAGCTCTTTACCTATTGTGGGACCCCTTGCACAGCCTTGATGCAGGGAGAGGGTCTTGGACCTGCCTCTACTGAATGTACCAGGCTCTGTTGACTCCCCATGGGGGACCATATCTTTTTGGAGGAGGGAATCGGGGGGTAACTTCGGGAGGGAAGGCTGGAGGGGCAGGAGGAGGGAAGAGAGGGGGATGTATGGTTGGGATGAAAATGAATAAAAAATTCCTTAATAAAAAAAAAGAATGCACACTGATAAGCTGACTATGTTCCAGTTGGGGGAAAAATAAAATAAAACAAATTCACAACACAATTCTTTACAGACCTGGAAAGAACAATATTTAACTTCATATGGAAAAACAAAAAACCCTGGATAGCTTAAACAATCCAGTACAATTAAAGAACTTCTGGAGGTATCACCATCCCTGATTTCAAGCTCTAGCTACAGAGCTATAGTAATAAAAACTACACGGTATTGGCATAAAAACAGACAGGGTGATCAACAGAATCAAATTGAAGACCCAGAAATAAATCCACACACCTATGGACACCTGATTTTTTGACAAAGAACCCAAAATTATACAATGGAAAAAGGAAAACATCTTCAATAAATGGTGCTTCAACAAATTGGATGTCGGCATGTAGGAGAATGCAAATACATTCATATCTATTGCCCTGCACAAAATAAGTTCAAGTGGATCAAAGACCTCAACATAGACCCAAATACATTGAATCTGACAGAAGAGAAAATGGAGACTAGCCTTGAATGCGTTGGCACAGAAGACAACTTCCTGAATAGAGCATCAATATTGCAGACACTAAGAGCAACAATTAATAAATGGGACTTCATGATATTGAAAAGCTTCTGGTGCCCGGTGTTGGTGGCGCACACCTTTAATCCCAGCACTCGGGAGGCAGAACCAGGTGGATTTCTGTGAGTTCAAGGCCAGCCTGGGCTACCAAGTGAGCTCCAGGAAAGGCGCAAAGCTACACAGAGAAACCCTGTCTCGAAAAACCAAAAAAAAAAAAAATAAAAAAAAAAGCTTCTGTAAGGCAAAGGACACTGTCAATAGGACAAAATGGCAGCCTATGAATCTGAAAAAGATTTTCACAACCCTACATCTGACAGAGGGCTGATTTCCAAAACACATATAGAACTAATAAAAGAAAAAAATGCACATCAAAAACCAAATAATCCAATTAAAAAATGGAGTACGTATCTAAGCAAAGAATCCCCAACAGAAGAATCTCAAATGGCCAATAATCACTGAAAGAAATCTTCAACATCCTTAGCCATCATGGAAATGCAAATCAAAACACTGCAATTTCTTCTTACACCTGTTGGAATGGCTAATATCAAAAACACAAGTGGCAGCTCATGCTGGAGAGGATGTGGAGCAAGGAGACACTCCTTCATTGCTGATGGGATTGCAAACTTGTACTGCTACTTTGGATACTATACGGTAGCTTCTTCAAAAATCGGGAATTGATCAACCTCAAGACCCAGCTATACTACTCAGACATATATTCAAAGGATTCTCAATCATACCACAAGGACACTTGCATAATTATATTCATAGGAGCTTTATTCTTAATAGCCAGACCTACCTGGAAACAACCTAAATGTCCCTCCAGTGAAGAATAGATAAAGAAAATGTTGTACATATACACAATTCAGTATTATTCACTTGCTAAAAACAATGACATCAGGAGATTTGTAGCCAAATGGATGGAAATAGAAAAATATCATCCTGAGTGAGGTAATCCAAACCCTGAAAGACAAGTATGGGATGTATTCACTTATAAGTGGATATTAGCTGTAAAGGCTTACAATGCTACAATCCACAGATTCAGAGAGAATAAGTAACAAGGAGGGCTCAAGGGGGACACTCAAAATTCCCTGGGAAGGGGAAGTAGAAGAGATTTCATGGGTAGACTGGGGGCAGGTGGGGATGAGAACAAGAGTATTTAGGTGGGGGTGGGGTGAGGAACAGTATTGAAAGAAAGTATTGGGAAGGGTGTCATTTCAGGGTCAGATAAAGAACTGGTTCAAGGGTCACTCCCAGGAATCTATTAGGATGATGCCAGCTAAGACTCCAAGCAACAGGGTATAAGCCTGAACTGGTCATCTCCTGTGACCAGGCAAGACTCCCAGTGGAGGGACTGGGGCACCAACCCAGCCACATAACCTTCAACCTACAGTCTTTTCTGCCTATGAGATGTGCTGTGGTAAACGTGGCACAGAGATTGTGGAAGTGCCCATTCAATGACTGGTCCAGCCTGAGACCCATTCCATGAGAGTGTGCCCACCCCTGGTACTGCCTGGAGTGTCAGGACCCAGAAGCATGGATGCCCCAGAAACCTAGGATAGAACCAAACAGGACTAGAGAAAGTTTCCATGCAATGGTGCCGAACAATACTCTGCTATACTCATGGATTGGTGCCTAGCCCACTAGTCATCAGAGAGGCTTCATCTAGTAACTGATAGAAACAGATGCAGAAACCCACAGTCAAACATTAGGTGGAGTTCAGAGAATCCTGCAGAGGAGGGTGAGAGAAAGGATTGTAGGAGTCAGAGGGGTCAAGGGCCTCACAAGAAAACCCACAGAATCAACTAACCTGGCCTCATAGGATCTCACAGAGACTGAACTGACAACCAGGGATCCTGCATGGGACTAACTTAGGCACTCTGCATCTATGTTACAGTTGTGTATCTTAATCTTTTGTGGGACTCCTAACAGTGGAAGCAGGGACTGATTCTGACTCCTCTATGGTTTTTTGGAACGCTATTTCTCCTACTGGGGTGTCAGTGCCGAGACTTAATACAAAGAGAGGTGCTTAGTCTTTCTACAACTTGATATGCCATGTTTTGTTGATCTCCATGGGAGACCTGCCCTTTTTTGAATTGAAAAGGAGGAGGAGTGAATGAGGAGGTCAGAAGGGAGACAGGCAGGAGAGACTGGGAGGAGAGAAGGAAGGGGAAAGTGCAGTCAGGATGTAAAACAAACAAACAAATAAATAAATAAATAAATAAATAAACAGATAAACAAATAAATAGTTTAGCTATTATAGACCATATCTCTACCATATTTTTTAATTATCCTATCATGTGTCTTGTCTATATCTATATCTAGCATCATCTCCAATTTACTTATCTAAAATAACATGTCCATAAAGAAACTCACATTCAAGCTGAGTTTCTTACTGAAATACAGTCTAGTGATTTTCTATGACCATAACATCTGCACTCCAGTGGCATTCAAACATTTTTGTATAAAGTGTGAAAAATACAAAGGAAAATGAAAAAGAGAAAATTGAAAGGAGCATAATAAAAGAGGAGGGCTATTATAAGCACCAGAAAAAGAACACTTCATCTTCAGTAAATAAAAGACCTAGATTCTAAGATTTGTATCCATGGAACCATGAGAGGAAAGCAAAGAGAATAAATATAGACTAAGCTGTCCTTTGTTTCTTGAAACTTACAGAATTATAATGACTTAAACTACTGATTCTGTCTGTCTGAAATTGGTAGGCACTTCGAAAATTTAAGAAATGGGTCTTAGAGAAGTGAGCTATTGACATTATATGTATTCTCATCTTGGCAGTGAGATGATAGAGATTAGCCTATGCCTTTTGTAACAAAAGAAAGTAAACACAAAAAAAATGCAGATAGGTTCTGAAGAATCCAATTCTACTCACAGCTAAGGACAAATCTTACAAGAATGCTACTTTTATGTCACATGTCATATGGCAGTATATAGGTGTGAAATTATAATATTTGCAAATGACTAAAGGTCACACAAAATATTTGACATCTTTTGATACTCTGTTCCAGCCAAGAGTATAGTACAATCTCTTTCTATCTTTTGACATATGAAATGCCCCTGGATCTTCAGTAGTGTATTTTAGGGTATATAATTTCCTTCAAAAAAATCACTGCCAGTTAGGTGTTACTCTCTACATACTTATTCTATATGATAGCCTATTTGACATAATTTATTCCCTCCATAATGGTGTGCTGTGTAAAGAATTATCTGCTTTGTTTTTGCATTTATCTACACTATTATAATTTGAAATTCTAAGGAAATGACAAATTTATTTACAATGTTTGTAATAGAAGGCTATATATTCTGATAGACAGTAGAAAAAAATTTAAGATGGGAAATATCTTTCATAAAGAACAACACAGTAATATAGAGGAATATTTGCACAAGCAATGTCAAATTTTTCTCAAATTACACTCTTACCATCTTATATTTTGTACCTTTGTTTTGACTGTAGTGTATGTGATATATGGAAATTTTCATGCAAATAGAGCTGTAATCTAAATTAGTACATTTTATGAGAAATTTTAAATCTTAAATTTGAAATGATAAGCATTATGATGTTGAAAATTACTTTAAAATAGTTTTGAAGGTGACAAGAAGAAATGAAATCGCAGAGTAGGGTCAGGGTTTAAGTTGTTAGTAATTTAGAGTAATGCCTGAGGGTACCTTATACCATGACGTTGGCTTTACTAGTTCCCTCTTTAAGCATGCATCATCTCTTTCTTTTAATCACAAAAGAAGTCTTAATGTTGTGTCTCATGCAGCAATTACATGGTTGTACTTTTGATAGAAAATAATAGTTTTAAAAATAACAGCTTTCAAGAAGTTATTACAATAGCATCTGTGTAAAGTCAAGTGACAAGTTCTTATTATTAGACCATATTTTTCTCTCATTTGTCTATATTCTGTCAATCGTTTATCAGCCATTACCTATTTATCTTCTATCTATATTTATGTCTGTCTGTCTATGTATCTACTATTTATTTATCTATCATCTATCTACTATCAATTTATCTATCATCTATTGTCTATCTAATGATTTACGCTTTCTGTCATTCTTTATTAGTTACTTATTTTTCAGTTATTATATAATGAATACATAGCAATTTAATTATGTCTATTTGGCATGGACTCTCTTAATTAAAAATGTTTGGAGAGTATGAAAAATATTAATCATATAAAGTCTTGATTGGACAAGAAATGACTTTTTTTGGTTAATCTCTTATTCACAAATAACTTCCTCATACCTAAGGTTTTTATGTAATTATCTTTCAAGACATCTTCAGGGATTTATTAGGACAATTATGAAAGGAGTTTATTTTTAGGCTTTTCTTCCTAACTTGGATGAAATACTTATTGAGAAACAAGCAGCAGGACATGATTCTGTTAATAGTGAAAAATATCGAAGTACTTGCCTCATAGCATGAGTATCTGAGTTCTAATGCCCAGAACCTATATAAAAAGCCAGACATGATGATGAGTGCTTATATTCTCAGAAGAGAGAAGAAAGGGTAGTAGGAAAAGAGAGGTACCTTTGGAGATCAATGGCCAGCTCGTCTGCACTCTTGGGGAATCTTCAAACCAGTGAAAGACTCCTTTTCAGAAAACAAGATGGATTGCTCCTGAGAAGTAGTATTCAAGGTTAACTGCTGACTTCTGAGTACACCTGTACAAACAATATGTAGTTGAACATACACATACATACCCACAATTTAGAAAAGAATGCTAAGCATCCTCCAGGAACTCTAAGAAGCAATGGAATTTAAAAGGATATACAGATTGAATACCTTTGATTTTTATAAAAAAATACAAATAAGAGAAATCAAAGATGTAAATGTAAGATGTCCCCTGTAAAGCAGAAAATGTGTTTTTTACAATCAGTGTTTACTGGAAATATGAGCTAGAAATGCTAGCTCATTAGTAAATTATTATTTGCCCTTCCTAATTTCTATATTTCAATAATAATCATGTACCATCTTGTTATGGGAGAAATTGTACAACCTATATAAAAAACTAATAAGACTTTCATTTTTTCATGAATTGGTTTAAATTTTCTGAGACATAATGTTTGAAATTTGTTGTTATGAAGAAAAGTCAGATTTTCTGAAATTTAGATGGGTTTTCTAGTCAAGAGTTGAAAGATGGTAATGATAGCCTTGCGTTAGTCACTCTCACACTGATAATGGTCTCATCTCTGACAGGTGCAAATGTTTATAGACCTCACTTTTATCCATCTGGTACTTAGGGCAAGTGTCAGGCAAATGTGAAAACTTGTTGAAATGTTTGAGTACAAATTATAACACTACAATAAAATGAAGAACACAGAGGGACATAAATGTGACATCACTAAATACATAATTCATCATATAAGGTAAGAATAACAAATGAGTCTCATTTATAATTTAAACCTTTTACAACAGAGGTCGAATCCCCACCATTTTGTGCCAAATATGATTGGATCTTATCTAATCACACCCCCACATGGGAACTCCCCATCTTACATCAATGTAGTCCAATTTATAAACTCTTGCCAGCAATACTCAAATGTGGATGAAAAAAAAGTGGTCAAAAACAAACCAACCAAACAATAAATTTTTTTATACTTTACTTAATATTTTAGGCAGATATTAAGGAACAAACAAAGTTAAGCAATAATGGATCCAAGTATCTGGTCTCTCACAGCTTCTTATCTATGTATGCGAATTTGGGAGTTTTAGAGAGGAACTAATATTTCAGAGATTATAGCAGCAACCAAATTCACATTTTTATAGCTGAGATCTGATAAAGTAATCAGATATTTTATATGGGTGACAAAGCAGAAATCACAAATATGGCCATTTCTCCTCCCATTCCTTCATCATGCTTTTCTTTCTCTCTTTACCAGCCAAACACTTGATGAAAAAATCCTCTTTTGGTTCTTTCCCTCTGGAATTCTAGAATGCTTGCCAGTATTGACCAGCAGTAAACACAACCTGTGATACCAATGCTGCACTTCCTCTCCCCTATTACACAACAATTCTCAAAGATGGTTATTAGGAAAAAGCATGTGACTGAATTGGCTTATATTTAAAATATATGTCTTTGCCAATCTATTTAATGTAACTAAACAGTAGTTGAACATTCTTCACATTTATTGAGTGACTAGTAAGTTTTGGAGTTTGTTCTGTGAAGGAAGAATGAGTCATGCATTATCTTTGCTGTGTTTAGCCTGGAACTATCCATAGTTTTGGTGTTCAATAAAAATTAATTAGGTCAAAGAAAATGATAACTTCTAAGAAGCACCTGCATTTTATAGAATATAGTCACTTTTATAGTTCTTCAAATATAAGTTGTGAATGAATATTTGAACTACTAAAAAAAATGGTAGAAATAAAAGGTTTCTAAACTTACAATGATCAAAAACTAATTCAAAATCAAACATACAAGGAATCCAAGAATTTCCTGGCACTTTCATTAGACAACTTTGGTACAGCCTTGGTTCTGAATGTGCAACATGAACACTTGGCACTGCAGACACTATAACACCATATGTTGCTTGAAACTTTGAGAGCTGCAACAACTGCATGTATGGCTTCATGTGCATTGCTGTACATACAAAGTTGGCTCCATATATATATATGAATATAATGGTTTAATTATGAATGAAAAACGGTTGAGTATTTTCCTACCAAGGCATGGATGAGACATTCCTCCAGACTGATGTGTATCAAAGTAGTATGTCTTTAGACTGCAATTCATATAGAATATTTTATTTTAAAACTACTGTTTGAGTTACTTTCTCAAGTTTTATAAAAATTTGTTGAATGGGTTTTGGCTTGGATATAAGACTGAATTTCCAACAATTTCTGAAATGGTCCATTTTGTACTGCAGTATTTATGAGAAGTATTCATAGTGTTAGTGATTCTAAAAGCAAAATATTGATTCACACTGCAAAACACTGAAGGTGCTCTACACCCTAGAATATCCATATTCAGCTATGATTTAATTCTTTACATAAAATCAAGTAAGCGTATGTGTCTCATTAGTATGAAAATTTATTTTCCTTTTTGGTAAATGATAAAGTTTTGTATAGCAAAGACTAATTTAGAACAAAATTACTTTTAATATGAAATTCCTGATTAATTTTAGTTTTTTCTTCCTTAAAAATTTCCATTTTATTTTGTCATTATAATTTAATTACATCCCTTTCCTCTCTGTAGATTCTCCAACATACTCTCCCTTACTCTCTTTTAAATTCATAACCTCTTGTTTCATTAATTTGTTGCTATATATACATCTGTATATACATACATACATATACAAATTCCTAAATACATAAATACAACCTGTTCAGTCTGTATTACATTATTTGAACACATATTTTAAGGGTTGACAATTTGATATCGGATGATCAATTGCTGTGCTTTTTCCTGGTGAGGACTATTTCTCCCCTCTCAGCATTTCCAAGTTACCTATGATTCTTTTATAGACTTGAGGCTTCCTAAGCCTTCCCAAGGCTGTTAGTATATTACTGTTGTTTTTTTTTTTCAGCTCATGTTTAAGCAGTCATGATGGTAAGACTTTGTGGGTATAGTTTCTGACATTCCTAAAAGACAGTCTCTCACAAACTCTAGCTTTTACAATCTTTCTTACTCCTCTTCTGCAATGATACCTGAATTTTAGGTACATGGGTGTGTTGTAAATATATTATTTCGGACTGAAACTATATATGTAAATTTAGATATCTACTTATGTGTATTATAGGTATTTTTAGGTAGGAAGTTAGTAGTGTAATTTCATATTACTCACATCTGACTATTTGGAGCTAGAATCTTCAGATGAGAGAGAACATGGAATGTTTGTCTTTCTGAGTCTGAATATATCACTAAGTAATGATCTGTTTTACTTCCATCCATTTATCTGCAAACTTCATGATTTCATTTTTCTTTGCAGCTGAATAGCATTCCATAGTGTATATGTAACACATGTTCATTATACATTCATTTGTTGAAGAACATTTAGGTTCTACTCTCTTTCTATCATGAATAGAGCAGAAATGAGCATGTCTGGGGAAGTATTTGTGGAGTAAGATGTAGGGCTTCTTGGGCATATGCCAAGAAATAGGCTAAATCACATGGTGCATTTATTTTTAGCTTTTGAGAATTCTCCATACTGATTTCCATGGTGGCTGCATCAGCTTTCAACTCCACCTTTTTCCCCACATCTCATATGACATATGCATCACTAGTGGAAAATGTTAAAGTAACCTTGGTTTGGTGGACATAAGAGAGGATAAGACATGGATTCAAAGATTATCCTCAATACTAAGGATACGAAGTTATTTTTCCCTGATGGATCTTGGGTTTACTTCTTGGAACCTATTACTCTTTTGTCTTTTTCCCTAGTTTTCTCTTTTGTAACAGAAATGTTTATCCATTCCTGTCTTACCACAGTAGCTTGGGAATACCTAACTTATTTCACAGGCTCATAATTAAAGAGAAACCCCCAAGACTGTAGTATCCTTTCACAATCACCCACAATAAGTAAGAGTTTGAATTAAACTTTGAAGTTGATTCTGAAATTAGTTACAACTTTTAAGACTATTAGACATGATTATCAAATTTTGTATTTGAAGACATGAATGGGATGCTATGAACCACAGCAATCAGATACTATTTCTGGAAAGTGTTTTTCCACATCCAGGCACAGCTAATGTGAATCTCATTCAACCAATTCCTTTGTCTTAGCTAATTTGTTTTAAATTAGTAAGCACATCCTATAAGCAATGTTAACAGTTATAAGGATAACACCATAATTTCTTAACATTCAAAGTCTTGTTTTAAGCATTCAAAAATATGCAGGACATAAATTTAACAACTACACATAGTTCATGGGAATAAAAATAGAAAATCGGAGACTAGTAATCTTTAAATCCATGTCTTATCTTCTAACAGAGGTTTGTGCCTAACGGCCCCTGACATTCCTGTTACTATGCCTTTGATAAGTGTAGCCCATACTTTAACTTTCACATACTGAAGACATATGCCTGTGTATTATTTCCCTTCTGTTTTCTACATATTAATAAATCTGTGGCTCTGGCATCTTGAAACAGCTCCACATAGCACCACTGAATATTGGCCAAGGAAAACACTATTTGGGGATTAACTTTGTGGCAATACTCTACCTGGGCCTTAATGGTCTTTGCAGCATTCTTTGAAATCTCAGAGAAAAAAAACATTATCTCAAAGTTAGTGGACTCTGCATAACACCCAAATAACTACAGCATTGGAACTTCCAAAGCTCCCTGATTCTAGTCCTTCCCTGAACTTTCTTCCAAAGCTTCCCACTGTTCTTTCTCTCTAATACATTCTCTGTTCAAGTCCTTTCTCTCTTACATTTTATTATATATAATTAGGAGATGCCATGGGAACCATCAAATGCTTTGTGTCTGAGAAATACTTCTATCAAATATCCAAACACATTGCCTTTAAGTCCAGCCAGCTACCCAAAACTAGGACATAGATATAATTCCACCCAATCCTTTGTCACTTTACAGTGAGGCCAGTGATGTCTCCAGTTTCTAATACCTCCTTCCTTAGATTTCATACTTCATCCAAATGGCCATAACCCTCTATATTTTTACCAACATTTTGCTCATGATGATTGAAATATTCAATAAAAGGAATGATTTTCACCACAGTGATTTTCTTCTAACCACCCCACATCCCTTTGGTACTAGTTTAATGTGTCCTACTGTAATGCTGCTGTGAGAAGAGACTGGAGACTAGGTAGTATTATCATGAAGAGGAATGTGCCTTCTCACAATTCTAGATGTTGTGATGTCTGAGAGAATAACATCAACAGCTTCAGATTTTTCGTGAGAGCTTCAGTTACTGTTCAAGGGGTGCAGAAGGGTGAACAAGCCAAATCCTGAGTGAAGCCCTTTTTATCACAAAGATCACATTGATCACGTTTACTAGGAAGGAGCTCTTATGGACTAATCACCTCTTATTATGTAGATTATTACTTGTGAATAAAAGGAGCCTCCTGCAAAAGTTCAAAGCCCAAAGTCTCTTCTATAACTTAAGGTAATCCCTTAATTGTAACCCAGTTAAAATCAAAAGAAAATTGCATAGTTACAACATACAGTGCCACAGAATATACATTACAATTCCAAAATGTGATATAGGGGCACAGTGAGGAAATACTAAAACAAAGACAGACTGCAACCCAGCAGGGTAGACTCCACATCCTGTATCTCCATGTCCTATGTCAAAGAGCTTGGGTGGTTCCTTTTCCAGCTATGCTGACCTAAACATTCTTCTTCCTCAGTCTAGTTCCATTCCCTGTAGGCAGCTCTTCATGGTAGATATTCAAAGGCTCTGGCATCTCCAATATTTTGGGGTTTACAACAGAATCCAGACCTCATTTTGATTGCTTCACATACTGACCTCTCTGGACCTCTGCAAAAAATTCCCTGTCACATGCCTGGCCTCAGAAACTCTCCTTGATGGCAAATGAAGATTCCATACCCCTTTGATTCTTGGACCCTTTATGACAGTTATGTCAGCACCAAGTGGTTGATGCTGCTAAGTTCTGCTGCCTGCTTTGGATGGACCCTGGTCCCCTCATTGAATCATATTTACATAAATTCTCACTTGCTGCTTTTTTTGGGGGGGGGGTGAAGAACATTCTTTTTCCTTTTTTACAAACTGCAAGATAAGCTTGGTGGGGGTCTTTCCTTGAGACTACCACTCCATTTATTCAGTTTGGCATTACTTCCTTCTCTCACCCTTTCACCTATTTAAGCATAAGACTTGGATCCAAAATTAAATATCCTACTGTTCTATGTATCTTCCAACTATATATTTATATTGATTTTTGCCCTGATTGGTTATTTCATTGTAGATCTAAATTGTAGTCAACACTAATTATCAAGCAACAGAGTCAATATTAGATTGTCTTGGAATCTCTGCTGGGAACAAAATTAGTTCCAAGCTCTTTACTTTAGTCTCAGAGAGATTATTATTATTTTTCATTTTTTATTTATTCTTCTCTCATACAATATATCTTGGCAACAGCTTCCTCTCCCTCTGCTCCTCCAACAGCCCCATCTTACCTCTTCCCTAGATCCACTGCTTCTCTGTGTCCATTTAGAAAAGAGCAGGCTTCCCAGGGATATCACCAAACACAGCATAAAAAGATGAAATAAATCTAGGCACACGCCCTCATATCAAGGATGAACAAGGTAGCCCGTAAGAGGAAAAGGGTTGTAAGAGCAGACAAAGGAGTCAGAGATACCCTACTTCCACTGCTAGGAGTCCCACAAACACCCCAACTAGGTAACCACAGCTTGTATGCAAGGGACCTGGCACAGACCCACGCAGGCTCAGTGATTACCATATCACTTCAGTCTCTCTGAGCCCCTGTGAACTCTTCATAGTTGATTCTGTGTGCTGTGGTCACCTGGTGTCCTTGACCCAAGTGGCTCCTACAATCCTTCTTCTGAAGGGCTCCTTGAGCTCTGCCTAATGTTTGGGTGTGGGTCTCTGTATCTGCCTCCATCAGCTACCAGAGGAAGCCTCTCTAATGATGATGTCTCAGACAGATTCCTAGGACAAGGACAAAAAAGTAGCCACATCCTATGACAAAATATTACAAGAATTTTCTCTAGCCAAATTATTAATATTGTTCCCCATGAAACCTCTTGATCTGGGCGTCCAGAGTCCACATTTCCCTCAGCACTACTGTCTTCCAAAATCCTACTAAGGTGCCATGTTAAGCCACACCTGAGAGTTCAACTCTTTCCTGGTCCAAAGTTCCAAAATCTGCTACATTCCTCCAAAATGCAGCATGGTCAGACCTGTCAGCCATAGCCTACTTCCTGGTATCAACTTCTGATTTAGTTACTTTTCAATTGCCATAAAAAAACTCCCACTATAATCAAGGCAATTTATGATAGAAAATATTTAATTTGGGAGCTCAGTGTTTCAGTGAGTGAACATGGTGTAGGCAGGAAAGTTTGTTGATCTAGCAGTAGCTGAGATCTTACTTCTGAGCCACAGGGAGGAGACAGAGACACTCACTGGGCCTGTGCTGGGAAAACTTCAAAGCTTTTCCCAGTGACACACCTCCTCCAAGGAGATTACAAGGCCACACCTAGTAATACTTCACAAATACCCACCAACTGGGGACCAAGTATTAAAATATATGAGCATATAGGTGCCATTCTCATTCAAACATAATTAAATAATTGATGAAAGTGATACCATCTTTTGATACTGAACTAGATCTTGTTAGTGTATCTTTTTCAGGATCCTCTTCACTGGTGCAAACAACTGACATTTTGGTGAATGGTGGGAGGGCTTCAGAGATTTTTTTCCCCACTATCTGTATAAAGATTTTATTACATAATGCTAATCTTTGAGTAGGCTACAATTTTTTAAAACAATCAAAAGAACAGAAAAGACAGCAGATGAGTTCAAATAAAAGCAAGCCTGTATACTAGTACCTTGAGTAGATCACCTTGTATGAGTTGTCGGCCAAAGCCACACAAACCATAACAAGCCATTGCCACTATTATCTCACATGCCAGAAATAGATGGTAAAGTACCTATTTCAGAAGATAAGGCGCACTTTGACTGCAAGACAAGGGATCTTGGGGTAGTGACTGAACTGATTCCTCCTTGGCTTGTTGGCTTTCACAGTGCTGGAAATCACTATGTGAAGGAGAACTGCTCCCAGCAGTCTTCCTTGGTTTGGGGCCCGGCACATTATAGTTTATAAATTCAGATAAGATGTATCCACTAATGCAATAGTGACAAAACAATTGTGGGTGCAACCAACTGCTTTTGAAAATCTGGATTTAAGTGCTGCTACCCAAGAGGCAATGTATCACTGGTATACTAAGCTAGAATAAAAGTCGAAAGAGGTCATAGGCTTCAGCCATTACTGTCATTTGTTAAATGGATATAGTAAGCCTTCTAAACATTTATCTTCATGCCCACAGATTATTACTACACCTAGACTCATCAGTAAAGGAAAATGATTTTATTTTGTGGAGAGTAGTTGCTGAAAAGACTTGTAACTGGATAAATTCCTAAAAATAACTCATATTCATTGTGACATAGTGGCCCAATGGTCTGCCACATGGAAAGGAAAATAATAAAAATCATTAGGTATCTTTGCCATCCTTTTAAGACAGAAGGGACATAACAGAAGAAAAAGAAGGCTAAATGTAAGAATTGAATGAAGAGGTGTAGTATTACACAACTATTTCCTCTGAATTAACAAAGAGGCTCACTAGTCAGAAAGTAAGGGAAACTAACACATTTGAAGGAGTAAACAAAACTCGTTCAAAGTTTCTGAAAATTACATGATTAACAAGTCCTCCAGTGTTACATGAAGAGTTAAAATAGCAGGTACTAGTGACTTCTCTGACTGGCTGAGTTGTCTTTAAGTCATGAAGGGAGTTCCAAGGATATAGCCTTCATGATAAATCAAATTCTGTGGTGAACAGAAATTTCAGTGATGCAGCTCCTTTTAAAGCATCCATACAATTGTGAGTAATCCTTTCACACTCCTGGAAATAACCTTAATAACCTTCATAACCTCAGTGGTTCACTGAGCTTGTCTGGAGAAAGAATCATTTCTTTGGTCTGCCTTTAATGCTCTATCTGGGATAAATAAACATTTGTTCACATTTCCCCAGAAAAATTCACACAACATTCATAGCACTGTTACATGGCACCATTGGATATTTTGAAGAAACACATTCTACCTCAAAATACGTAGTATGTTAATTTCCCCAATAAGTCAATATGTGGTATTTTAGTGCTCATGAGTCTTTAGCTTTCAAGCCTGTGTTGTTGTTGTTTTTTAACATGAAAGTCAAGTTTTTAGACTGATATCTCATAAGTTTACTAAATAATTAGAGACAGCATGACCCCAAGAAATAAAGGGCTTTAAAGATCAAAATATGAGCAAGTAGTATGCATCCAACTTTTTGAGGTGTTATCTACAAATAGCTCAGTTGTCAGATGACAAGAGCACCTTGATTAACGATTCCACCAAGATTTTTTTTTTTTTTTTTTTTTTTTTTT
>CABHPH010114213.1:0-20233 GCA_902168325.1 Peromyscus nudipes | reverse complement strand
GAACCCGCCACCTCTGCCACCACAGGCCGGGTGCCTAACCTCTGAGCCACCTCTGCGGCTCGCTTACAATTCCACCAAGTATTTTTAAGGTACTGAATGAGTATATTATAAAATAACAATTTAAAACTTTTTGAGTATTTTTCTTTTTTATTTAAGAATGATTTTATTCATTTTACATACCAACCACAGATCCCACTCTTATCCCTCCTCCTGCTCCCCCACTAACCTTTGCACCCCTCCCCACTCACCCCTCATTCAGTTGAGGCAGGACTAAGTTCCTCCTCCCTGCATCAAGGCTGAGCAAGGCTTCCCACCATAGGTAATGGGCTCCAAAAAGCCATCTCATATACCAGGGATAGATCCGAATCACACTGCTAGAGGCCTTCTCCCAACAGACCAAGCTATGCAATGTCTCCCACATGTAGAGAGCCTAGTCTGGTCCCATGCAGGATCCATAGCTGTCAGTCTATAGTTTATGAGTTCCTACGAGTTTGGTTCAGTTGTCTCTCATGATTTCCCCATTATGATCTTGACCCTTGCTGCCTTGCTCATACAATCCCTCCTTCCTCTTCTTGACTGTACTTCCAAAGCTCAGCCTGGTGCTTGGATGTGGATCTCTGCATCTGCTTCCATCAGTTACTAGATGAAGGCTCTATGATGACAGTTAGGGTATTCACAGATCTGATTACCCAGGTAGGCAAGTTCAGGCATCTTCTTCACTATAGCTAGGAGTTTACGCTGAGGAAAACCTTGTGGATTCCTGGGAATTTCCCTAGCACCAGCTTTCTCCCTATCCACATGATGTCTCCCTCTATCAAGATATCTCTTTCATTGCTCTCCCACTCCATCCCTTACCTAGCTCAACTGTCCAATTCAATCATGTTCTCATCCCCAACACCCTTCCCTAGATTGCTCCCCCTCACCTCCACTTTACTTTAGAGATCCCATCTATTTCCCCTTCACATGGTGATCCATACATCCCTCTTAGAGTCATCATTGTTAGATAGCTTCTCTGGAGCTGTGAGTTGTAGTCTGGTTATTCTTTGCTTTACATCTAGTGTCCACTTATTACTGAGTACATACCATGTTTGTGTTTCTAAGTCTGGGTTACCTCACTCGGGATAATATTTTCTAGTTCCATCCATTTGCCTTCAAATTTCATGATGTCATTGCTTTTTACAGCTGAGTAATACTCCACTGGGTATAGGTACCATATTTTCTTTATCCATTCTTTGGTTGAGAGGCATTTAGGTTATTTCCAGGTCCTGGCTATTACAAATAATGCTGCAAGTGTCCTTATGTTATGTTTGAGCATCCCTTGAATATATGGCCAAAAGTGGTATCATTGGGTCTTGAGGTAGATTGACTCCCAATTTTTTGAGAAGTCACCATACTTATTTCCAAAGTAGCTATACTAGTTTGCACTCCCACCAACAGTGGAGAAGTGTTCCCGTTGCTCCACATACTTTCCAGCATAAGCTGTCTTCAGTGTTTTTGATCTTAGCCATTCTGACAGGTGTAAGTTATATAGTATCTCAGGGTCATTTTGATTTGTATTTTCCTGATGACTAAGGATGTTGAGCAAATCCTTAAATGTCTTTTGGCCATTTGAGATTCTTTTGTAGAGAATTCTCTGTTTATATCTGTACCCCATTTTTTAATTGGGTTGTTTGGCATTTTGATGTGTAGTTTCTTGAGTTCTTTATATATTTTGGAGATCAGCCTTCTGTCAGAGGTGGGGTTGGTGAAGATATTTTCCCATTCTGTAGACTGTCATTTTGTCTTATTTACCAGGTCCTTCACCTTAGAGAAGCTTCTCAGTTTCAGGAGGCCTCATTTATTAATTGTTACTCTCAGTGTTTATGCTACTGGTCTTGTATTTAGGAAGTGGTCTCCTGTGCCAATGCATTCAAGGTTACTTCCTACTTTCTTTTCTGTCAGGTTCAGTGTAAATGGATTCATTATGAGGTCTTTGATCCACTTGGACTTGAGTTTTGTGCATGGCAACAGATATGGATCTATTTGCAATCTTCTACTTGTTAACATCCTGTTATGCCAGCACCATTTGTTGAAGATGCTTTCTTTTTTTTCCCATTGTACAGTTTTGGCTTCTTTGTCAAACATCAGGTGTTCATAGGTGTGTAGACTAATGTCAGGGTCTTCAATTCGATTGCATTCATCCACATATAGGTTTTTATGCAAATACCAAGATGCTTTTATTGCTGTAGCTTGAAGTCAGGGATGGTGATGCCTCTTAAAGTTCCTTTATTGTACAGGATTGTTTTGGCTAGCTTGGGAGTTTTGTTTTTCCATATGAAGTTGAGTATTTTTCTTTTGAGGTCAGTGAAGAATTGTGTTGAGATTTTGATGGGGATTACATTGAATCTGTAGATTGTTTTTAGTAAGAGTGCCATTTTTATTATGTTGGTTCTACCTGTCCATGAACATGGAAGATCTTTCCATTTACTGATATCTTAAATTTCTGTCTTCAAAGACTTAAAGTTCTTGTCATACAGGTCTTTCACTTTCTTGGTTAGAGTTGCCCCAGGTATTTTATATTATTTGTGGGTATTGTAAAGTGCGGTGTTTCTTTAATCTTTTTGTCTCATTTATTGTTTGTATATAGGAAGGTTACTGATTTTTTTTGAGTAAATCTTGTATCCCATCACATTACTAAAGGTGTTTATCAGCTGTAGGAGTTCCCTGGTAGAATTTTGGAGATAACTTATATATTATATCATCTGAAAATAGAGAAAATTTGAACTCTTCTTTATAATATGTATCCTCTTGATCTCCTTTTGTTGTCTTATTGCTCTAGCTGGAAATTTGAGGCCTATATTGAATAGATATATGAAGAGTGGACAGCCTTGTCTTGTTTGATTTTAGTGGAATCTCTTTGAGTTTCTCTCCATTTAATTTGATGTTGGCTGTTGGCTTGCTGTGAACTGCCTTTATTATGTTTAGGTATGTTCCTTGTATTCCTGATCTCTCCAAGACCTTTATCATGAAGGGGTGTTCAATCTTGTTGAAGGCTTTTTCAGTATCTAATGAGATGATTTTTTTTCTTTCTGTTTGTTTATATGGTGGATTATATTGACAGATTTTTGTATTTTGAACCATCTCTATATATCTGGGATGAAGACACTTGATTATGGTGGATGATTTTTTAATGCGTTCTTGGATTTGGTTTGCCTTTATTTTATTGAGTATTTGTCCATCAATGTTCTTAAGGGAAATTGGTCTGTAATTCTCTTTCTTTGTTGCATATTTGTGTTGTTTGGGTATCAAGGTAACTGTAGCCTCATAACAAGAGTTTGGCAATGTTCCTTCTGTTTCTATTGGGCAGACAATTTGAGGAGTACTGGCATTAGCTCTTCTTTGAAATTCTGGTAGAATTCTGCACTGAAACCATCTGGACCTGGGCTTTTTTCGCTTGGGAGATTTTTAATGACTGCTTCTATTTCCTAAGGGATTATATGCCTATTTAACTTGTTTATCTGGTCTTGATTCAACTTTGATATGTGTTACCTATCCAGAAAATTGTTCTCCCAGCTAGTCAGCCCAGTCTCTAGGCCATAGGCCCTGGGGTACAACCCATGCTTGCCAACCCCCACCCACTGCAGCTCCATTTATATGCCAGCAAGCAAGACTTTTGAGGGTAGTCCATCCCACCACCACCTCCCATTGGACCCTGTAATCTACAAGTTCCACTTCATCTCCCAAACCCACTCATCCCCTGAGACCCCAGTGCCTCTCTGAGACACAAACACCACCAGCACTGATTGGAGGAAGAGATGGTTAGATACCAGTTAGATATTCAACAACATAAAGAGCAAGATGGCACCACCAGAACCTAGCAATTCTACAACAGCAAAAACTGAACCTCCCAATGTAGAAGAAGCAGAAGAAAATGACCTTAAAACTAATTTGATGAAGATTATAGGGACTTTTAAAGAGGAAATGAAAAATTCCCTTAAAGAAATCAAAGAAAAAAAACAAAATATTGGAAGAAATCAATAAGCCCCTTAAAAAATTTCAAGAAAACCAAGAGAAAGCAATCAAACAGGTGAAGGAAACAGCTCAAGACACAAACCAAGGGAATGCTGAAAATGGAAAATCTGAGTAAATGAACACGAACCACAGATGCAAGCATAGCAAACAGAATGCAAGAGATGGAAGGGAGAATCTCTGTCATTGAAGATACAATAGAGGAAATATATTCTTCAGTCAAAGAGAACACCAAATCCAACATAGTCATAACACAAAATGTCCAGGCAATCTGGGACATCATGAAAAGACCAAAACTAAGAATAATAGGGATAGAAGAAGGAGAATAATACCAACTCAAAGTCACAGAAAATATATTCAACAAAATCATAGAAGAAAACTTTTCCAACCTAAAGAAGGAAATGCCTATGAAGATACAAGAAGCTTACAGAACACCAAATAGAATGGACCCCAAAATAGTCCCCTCATCACATTATAATCAAACCACTAAACATAAAGAATAAAGAAAGAATATTAAGAGCTGAAAACAATAAATACTGGGTAACTTGTAGAGGCAGACTCATCAGAATGATACCCTACTTCTCAATGGGGACTCTGAAATCCAGAAAGTCCTGGACAGATGTTATGCAGACACTAAGAGACTACAGATGCCAGCCTAGCCTACTATAGCCAGAAAAACTTTCAGTCACCATAAAATAGAGTAAACAAGATATCCATTGACAAAACCAGATTTAAACAATACTTATCCACAAATCCAGCCCTATAGAAAGCACTAGGAGGAAAAATCCAACCTAAGGAAGTTAGACACACTCATGATAACACAGGCAATATATAATCTCACACCAAAAAATCCCAAAGAAGGGAAACATACACACACTACCACCAAAAATTAACAGGAATTAACAATCACTGTTCATTAATATATATGAATATCAATGGACTCAATTCGCTTATGAAAAGATACAGACTAACAGAATGGATAAGAAACAGGGTCCATCCTTCTGCTGTGTATAAGAAACACACCTCAACTTCAAAGACAGACACTACCTCAGAGTAAAGGATTGATAAAAGACTTTCTAATCAAATGGACTTAAGATGCAAGCTGGTATAGCTATCTTAATATCTAACTAAATAGACTTTAAACTAAAATTGATCAAAAGAGAATGAGAAGGACATTACATATTCAACATAGGAAAAACCCATCAAGATGAAGTCTCAATTCTGAACATATATGCCCCAAATACAAGGGTACCCACCTATGTAAAAGAAACACTACTGAAGCTTAAATCGCACATCAAACCCCACACACTAATAGTGGGAGATCTAATACCCCACTCTCACCACTGGACAGGTCTGCCAGACAAAAACTTAACAGAGAAATAAGGGGACTAACACATGTGACACAAATGGACTTAATAGACATCTTCAGAACATTGGTCTCAAAGCAAATCTCAGCAGATACAAAAAAAAATTGGAATAAACTCCTGTATTTTATTGGACCACCATGGCTTAAAGTTAGAATTCAACAACAACACAAATTACAGAATGCCTATAAACTTATGGAAACTGAATTATGCTCAAGTGAATCACCATTGGGTCAAGGAAGATATAAAGAAATTAAAGACTTCCTAGAGTCCAATGAAAATGAATGTATAACATAAACCAAACTTATGGGACACTATGAAAGTAGTACTAAGAGGAAAGTTTGTAGCACTAAATGCCTACATAAAGATGGTAGAGAACTCTCACACAACAGACTTAACATCAACCTGAAAGTTCTAGAACAAAAAGAAGCAAACTTACCCAGGATGAATCCATGCCAGGAAACAATCAAATTGAGCTGAAATCAATGAAGTAAAAACAAAGAGAATAATACAAAGAATCAAGGAAACAAAGTGTTAGTTCTTGAGAAAATCCACAAGATAGACAAACACTTTCCTAAAGTAACCACAAGGCAGAGAAAGAATATTCAAATTAACAAAATCAGAAACAAAAAGGGAGACATAACAACAGACAATGAGGAAATCATCAGATCATACTTCAAAAATCTGTACTCCACAAAATTGGAAAATTTCAAAGAAATGGACAATTATCTGGATAGGTAACACATACCAGAATTAAATCATTACCAGATCAACAAATGTTAAGCATTTGTATATGTGTTAAAATAGTCATAAGCTAAGGAATAATTTACTCTAAATTGAAACATACAACTTTAATATTCATATAACTAATTCATAGAATGCCATAACGTAATTTTTGTTAGTGTTCTTCAAAATGCATTTTCCTCGATATAAAAAGACTGATGAGGTAAATAGCTACTAAGAGTAAAGGACATGGGAAAAAGAGTGATCAGAGAGATTTCAACCCAACACTTATATTAAAAATAGTATACCTAAAAAGGAAATTAAAATATTGTTCAGTAGGAAGATTCTGACTATTGAATAATTTTTGGAAAGTATGATATAGGTTACTGTGATCCTTGTAGGAAAATAATGGTGTAAAATATGCTAAATAATCACTGTGAGAAGGAAGGCCTGAGTAACTAATGCCCAGCAGTGGCTTGGGGCAAACAGGAAAATCATGACACTTATGTGACCCCAACTGAAGGTCCAGAAAGTGGAACTGGAGACAGTCCTTTAACTTTCATCCCTGTACTATGTTGGTATATGAAATATATCTCCATAGTTACTGCATTAAATAGTAAAGAAGTAAGAATGTTCTTTTCATCAGTTTCCCAGTCATTCAAATATCTTCTTATTTTCTCTCCAAAGCAAGTAACAGCTCACAGAATATAGTGTTGTGTTTCTAGATTTTCATTCCTTCTTACAGCTTGTGAATATTTCCATACTTACTCATGAAGGATGCTACTTAATTTTTTTCTTGCAGTGAATAAGCCCATAGTAAGAATTACAGAGGTGAATCATTGCTTGTGCAATGAATTTTCTAAAATATTTTTCAATCTTTAGACATTTTCAATGCCAAACTTTCAATTTTTCATATTTTCTAATACATGTGTGTATATATATCCCTAAAAAACGTCCCAAGACAGAGAATCACCAAGTCATAGTTCATGTCTTTTAAAATAATTAGATTGTTTAGAAATAATTATACATTTTATATAATTGTAACAATACAGACAGATATATCCAGATTTCTACAAATAGTAAAAATTTATTGAACTCTATTAAGATACAGAAATTGAGATATTAACAATAGTATGATTTATCCATAGTCTGAATTCTTCTAATTTTACTTGCACTTATATATGTGTCTGGGTATATTTAGATATATGAACATGCCTATATATGAGTGCCTGACATCTTTGCAGTATGTTTTCTATTATTGTAATAAACATCATGATTACAAACAACATTAGGTAGGAGAGGGTTTCTTTTGTTTATGGAGTCCATCATCCAAAAGCCCATCTCAGGAACTCAAGGCAGGAATGCAGAGGCCATGAGCTTAAGCAGAGACCACAGGATAACACTGTTAATCTTGTTCACAGGCTTGCATTCATCTGCCTTCCTGATATAGGAAAGACACACTTGCTTTTTGTTTGTTTGTTTGTTTGTTTGTTTTGGGGGGTTTCGTGACAGGGTTTCTCTGTGTAGCTTTGGCGCCTTTCCTGGAACTCATCACTCTGTAGCCCAGGCTGGCCTCGAACTCACAGAGATCCACCTGCCTCTGCCTCCCGAGTGCTGGGATTAAAGGCATGCACCACCACTGCCCGGCTTGTGCCTTCCTGATATAGGAAAGACACACTTGCTTAAGGATGATATTGACTCTGTTTTGTGTCCTACTCTATCAATTAGCAATCAAGAAAATGCCAACACAAACATGCTCATAAGTCAATCTGATAGAGGTAATTTGTCAACTAAGATTTGATCTTCCCAGGTGTGCCAAAGAGTCAATAGTCATCACATCTGTAGTTTTTTTAAAAAAAATTATTAGTAGTATGGGCTTATGTCTTTCCCAGTTTTGAAAAGAGAACAAAAAAATTCCTTTGCCGTGGACTATTCCCTGTTGTTCTTTTTCTGTCTGCACTCCCTTGTTTTTAAACCATGTTTTATTACACAATTATTTTTTCATCTTTGCAGTGATATATAGTATAATTCAGATGATATAGAAATTCTTGGAATTGACCTTATTAGCTAAAGTCACTTTTGACTTACTTGAAATATTGTATTTATCTACAGTTGCACTTTTCATTGCTGAGTGTTTTGTTTTTGTTTTTGCTTTTTTTTTGTTTTATCACTGACATCTGGGTTATTTCCAGATTTTTGTTGTCATAATAAAGCTTTTATATACAAACATATATAAGATTTTGTATGAATATGCATTTTTATTTCTCTCTCATAAAGCCAATGAATGTAAGTACTGATTTGTATATTAATTTCTTGTGTTGTATTATAAGAAACTATGAAGCTTTATGCAAATGGATGTATCATTTTGCAGTCGTCTTCTAAGTGTCTGGATATGCTGTTTAAAACAGGCCCATGATTCTGCATATGTATGTCTAATTGCTCAACACCATTTGTTGAAAAGTCTTTCTTTGCTCTATTGGTTTATTTTATTTCTTTGATAAATTTTTATTTTGAATTTTTTATTTAAAAGTTTTTTTTTTTCTGTTTTACACACCAACCACAGTTCCCTTCCCTCCCTTCCTCCCACTCACACGCCACCTTCCTCCCACCACTGCCCCCATCCACTCCTGAGAAAGAGTAAGGCCTCCCATGGGGAGTCAACAAAGTCTGGCATATCAAGTTGAGGCAAGACTAAGTCCCTTCTCCCTGTATCGCGGCTGAGCAAGGTATCCCTCCATAGGGAATGGCTCCCAAAGGCCAGATCATTTACTAGGGATATATCCTGGTCCCACCGCCAGGGCCCCACAAACTGCTCAAGCCGCACAACTGTCATCCACTTTCAGAGAGCCTAGTTCAGTCTCATGCAGGTTCCCCAACTGTCAGTCCATAGTCTGTGAGCTCCAACTAGCTCAGGTCAGCTGTCTCTGTGTGTTTCCTCATCATGATATTGACCCCTTTGCTCTTTGATAAAACTTAATTCTGGGTGTTTATTTGAATCTTTCCATGGATTCTTTGGGGTTGTTTCCCTGTGACCTATATTTTATCAAAATTACTAAAAACCTAATATTGGTTTATAGGCTTTTTGAATTTTAAGAATTTATAAATATTGGTGAAGTGTTCTTAGGATTTTACTTACATGTAATTCTACCAATAACATATTAAAATGCCTGTTTTTCTATATTACAAGGAACAAATATTTTTAAATATTGTAAAAACCCTAAATATACAACAGAATGTACAATTTTAGTTTTAACTTACATTTCCCTTGCAATAAGTCATCATACACATTTATTATCTCATAAATATTTGTTTGCAGATATTTTACATCTTAAATGAACTTTGTGTTTTAATCATTATGTATTCATATTAATATCAGCATTTTACCAAGTTTATCAGGTGTAGTGAATTTCAAATTTATCATTTAGGTTATTGGTTAGGAATCATTCTTAGTAATAACTATAACTATAACTATATATATATATATTTACCTTTTTAGAGCTTTATTGGGAGAGAGGGGGAGAGAGAGAGCACAGACAGAAGGAAAGAGAGCAGAAAGAGAAGGGGAAGAAGAAGGGGGCAGTAATAACTATATTCTTATAAAGTCTAGATTATTATTATTATTTGATTCTATTGTTTTCTAACATAATTATAAAACATGTCCTTAAGCAAATCATTTAGAATCTCTCTTAACTCCATTTCATCATATTTGGTGTAGAGATAATACTAAATATCTATGTCATATGGTTGGCATGGATATGAACTATGTCATACATAAAG
Organism: Peromyscus nudipes; assembly: GCA_902168325.1. NCBI lineage: Eukaryota > Metazoa > Chordata > Mammalia > Rodentia > Cricetidae > Peromyscus > Peromyscus nudipes. Next base: position 10,361 of record CABHPH010114213.1, on the reverse strand, counting down.
TTCTGACAATAGCTATTACATAGAAAGAATGCTATAACTGAAATGTGTATAGTTCCATCATAACTGTGAGAAGGCTAAAGAAAGGAAAAGCAGAGAAGCTCACCAATTAAAGTATAAATGGTTCATTTGGGAATAACTTTATATTTGGAAATAAAGAAAAAAAACAACAATTTTTATTCCACCTTCCAAATATTTCTTGGACATGAAACTAGCAGTGTGGTTGGCAGACTTCTATAACAGTTTCCAAACACCTGCAGTCTTTTATAGTCTTCCCTTCTTTGGTGTGGAAGGACATTTCAGTATGATGGGTATAAGCACTGATAAGTTATGGTATATAGAAAAGGGATCTGTGGCCGGGCAGTGGTGGGGCATGCCTTTAATCCCAGCACTCGGGAGGCAGAGCCAGGCGGATCTCTGTGAGTTCGAGGCCAGCCTGGGCTACCAAGTGAGTTCCTTCCAAGTGAGTTCCAGGAAAGGCGCAAAGCTACACAGAGAAACCCTGTCTCAAAAAACCAAAAACAAAAAAAAAAAAAAAAAAGAAAAGGGATCTGTGGATTTAGAGTATTCATTTATTTATTTATTTTTAATTTTTTAAATTCATTTTACATACCAAACACATACACCCCTTTCATCCCTCCTCCCACTCCCCCAAACCCCCAGTTTTCCTTCCCTGATCCCTCCCTCATCCCCTCCTCCAAAAGGGTAAGTTCTCCCATGGTGGGACAGCTAAGCCTGGTACATTCACCAAGCCCCTCCTTGCTGCATCAAGAGTGACCAAAGTATTGGACTATAGGTAATGGGATCCAGAAAGCTAGCTCATGCACTGGGGATAATTCCTGATCACACTGCCAGGGGCTCCTCAAACAGACCCAGCTACACATCTCTCTCTGGGGATGGGGGGGCATTAGAAGGGAGAGGATGGGGGATGAGAACATGAGGGAATGCGATGGCCAAGCTACGGGAAGGATGGAGTGTGAGAGCAATGAAGAGATATATCTTGATAGAGGGAGACATCATGGGGTTAGGGAGAAACCTGGTGCCAGGGAAATTCCCAGGAACCCACAAGGATGACCCCAGATTAGATTACTAGCAATAGTGGCGAGGGTGCCTAAACTGGCCTACCCTGGTATTCAGATTGATGAATACCTTAACTGTCATCAGAGAGCCTTCATCCAGTAACTGATGGAAGCAGATGCAGAGATCCACAACCGAGCACCAGGCCAAGCTCCAGGAGTCCAGTTGAAGAGAAGGAAGAAGGATTACATGAGCAAGTGGGGTCAAGATCATGATGAGTAAATCTTCAGAGACAACTGAACCAAGCTCATAGGAACTCACAAACATTAGACTGACAGCTTTGGAACCTGCATGGGACCAGACTAGGTTTACAGTCCTAAGTAACCTGACTTTGTGTGAATCAAATAAGACATTGGCTCTGGCAAATTATAATCTGGGAAACTTGCTGAAGGAGGTCTGAAACTTGCTGAAGATCACATCTTCATTCTCTTGCTGATGTTAAAGAAAGAAGCCACTATGAATTTTGTTGTTTGGAACAACACATGTTGTTCCAAAATTTGTATGACCTGGAATGTGATCCTTAAGCTTCCAGTGACTGCAGCTATAATTATTACTACCACAACTGTTAGTCTCAGAGACCTTGGCACTAAGATCCAGCCAACCCATGCTCATATCCCTGAGCTCCAGAAAAGGTGAAAGAGTTAATAGGAATTGACTAAGCCATAAAATTTGATATAAAGTATCACAGTAGCACAAAATGAATTCATATACCATGAGCCCAAACATAAAGATATCAAGATTCTGAACATGTATTAAGACGTAATACATCTCTGCCATGTATTAAGACGTAAAACCATGAATATTTGCCTGTGTGAAGTTTATTAAAGGAATACATGATAGGTTCTTCCTTATATTTACTTCCAATTTTCATTGTTTGTTCCATTGCTAGCTCAGTGAAGAGCTATTTCATCGCCCACAAAAAATCAAACATTGTAAAAGCTGAAAAAAATATCACATGTGACGAATTAGAGAAACTTCCCATGTTTGTGCAATACAAACACAATTATTTGGGCTCTTTACACTAACTTGTTTTACACTGAGAACCTATCTTTGAAACAGTAGCCTATTGTCATTCTTTATTTTCTGCTAAAATGAAGAAAGTATTGAACAATGACTTAAAATGACTAAAATTGTGTATTATAGAAGTTAAACTTGGACAGGGTGCATCAATTAAAGAACAAATCCAAATTCTATCTAATGGATGATCTCTCCATTACCAGTCAATTTAAACAGAGCTGTTCTCAAAGGCATGGGGAATAAGCAAATTGTAGCACTAGTGAAATTTCATGGTAAGATAGAAATACATATGTAAAATAAAATGTGACTATATAATTTGGATTCTTGGTATTATAAAGTATAATTAAAATTGTAAGAAACAAGGAAGTAAAATGTATAATGACCTTACAATTAATAAAAGTTATGGCTACGAATTTAAAGAAGGACAGAGAAAGGCGTATGTGAGCATTTGAAGGGATGAAAAGGAAAGGAAAATGCTGTTTTTAATTATAATACCAAAAATAATAAAATAAGGTAGAGAACAATATAAGAAACCATTCGATGTTGATCTCTGTCCTCAATGTACACCCAGCTATACACATGGAAACACACACACACAAACACACACACACACACACACACACAAACATGCACACATGTGCACACATGCACGCACATACATACATGAACCAAGAATAGTGTCCTCAATGTTTATCAACTCAACATAATTTACTGACACCAGTTTAGGATATGCTTGAATTCATATTCAATTCTAGTTACACCTTAAACTTGTGAAAAAAAAAAACAGAAAGTAGGACTGAAACAAGAAAGAAGAGATAGGAAGAAAGAAAGAGATAAAGAAGGGACATAAAAGAAGAGAGTGGGCAAGAAGGAAAGAAAATAATTATGAAATAAAATTTTACAAAAGAATCTGAAAGGAGCTTACATAAATAGTTCATAATTATTCTACTAGATCTGTATGTCGTGTGTATAACAATGGAGATAAATAAGAAATAATTAATGGGGTTATGTTTTATGTTTTTTCTGGGTGTTTTAATACAGTAACATGATATTTTTATTTTAAAAATTCCTTTTCATGGCTACATTAAATTATCAAGGTTTTACTGTATGCAACTAGAGTACTAAGACCATTTGTTCCTGAAAGGAAGTACTTTAGAAGTCTGCTATATACAGACCATTTGCACTTATTTTTATAGTTCGTTCCCCATGAAATGCTAAGGAAAAGCTTTATTTTTATAATTTTTTGCATTTTTCATTTTAAGCATTTATTTATAGGAGCAGAAGACTATAAAACCTGAAGCATTTGATTATTCCATAGAGTTTATGGTATAATATATGGCTCAATAAATTCAACATATGCAAAGTTGATGAGAGAGAGAAAATGTTTTTGTTTATTTAATTTGAAAGTAGATATGTGGCCATTAAATTCATAGTGAGTTAAAAAAAATTACACATTAAATCACTGTGTCTTGCTTGTTGATTAAATCTCAATAGTTTATTTGTCTGTAGTAAGAAAAAGGGAAACAATGAGAAGTTAACCTTTTCATTACAGAATTAGGAAGTGCTAACCGAAGACTTCACTTTTACATGAAAAAGGGAAGAAAGCACAGGTCATTACAGTTCAAGAATAATTTCTATGAAATTCATGCTGGTTGTTTTATCTTATTAATAAATTACTGTATGTTTTGATTAATTTGTTCATTAATCATTTTATTGATTGTCTCCTTGTGTAGCATGAATCTTAAAGGGTCTTATTAATAAAAACAAAAAACAAACAAACAAACAAAAAACCTCCGAGCCAGGTATTGGGGTGAACGCTGAATGATCAGAGAAATAGAACAAGCCACAGCCACCTCACCTTGCCAATTCCTCAGCTGATCCTGTTTCCTCAGACTAGAAGCCTCTGTGTCCTCATCTGAATGGATCTCAGCAGAACTGCTGCTCAAAAGCTTAAAAGCTTCACTAGGCTCTAGTTCCTGGTCCTCATGCCTTATATACCTTTCTGCTTCTTGCCATCACTTCCTGGGATTAAAGGCATGTGTCACTATGCCTGGCTCTTTCCGGTGTGGCTTTGAACTCAGAGATCTGGATGGATCTCTGCCTCCAGAAGGCTAGGATTAAAGGTGTGTGTGCCACCATTTTCTGGCCTCTATGTCTATCTAGTGGCTGTTCTGTCCTCTGAACCCAGATAAGTTTATTAGGATGCACAATATATTGGGGAACACAATGTATCACTACATCCTTGGAACCCAAGTGTATTCTATGAATACATACGAAAACATCTGAATCATAAGATAGCAAAAAAAATAGCAATCATTAATAAAAGCCAATCATTAAGTAATACAGTGCAAAATATTTCAAAAGTCACACTTTAATAAACTGGAGAATGACAAATTATCATTACACCCCAATGTATTCTTGATTTGACTAAAAGCTTTTAAAATGCCTACGTTCATAACAACAGCTGCTTCTGCTGTCAATGATAGCATGGGTACCTGCAGTGATATTTTATTTGTGCTCTAACAAATAAAGCTTGCCTAAAAATCAGAAGGAGGAGCTAGCCACTAATTAATCATAGAGGTCTGGAGGTCTGTACAGACAGACAGGAAGTGATAGAGCTGGGTGGAGAGAGGAAGTGATAAGGCAGGTTGGAGAGAGAAGCTTGCTGTCTTTCAGCAGAGGATTTATTAGGGGGTAAGAACTAATGGCTTGCTTCTTTGCCTCTCTGATCTTCCAGCTTTTATCCCAATATCTGGCTCTGTTTTTTTTTTATAAGACCATTTAGCAATGTGTGTTACAGGTACCCCCAAATCCTAAAGATGAAAGAATTTACAAATCCCAGAACTACTCTGGTGATGGCAAACATTTGAAACTCCCCCAAAGAGTAGGTATCACTTGGAGAACTCACCGACCATGGAGAATAAGTCCACCCAAAAAAATAAGAACTCCTTGTTTTAAATGAGACATGGCTAGATTTATAGTTTTTTAAATAGGGAAAATGATCTTATGACAATCCTGCCTCCTAATTCTTTTTGTATTTTGATTATTTCCTAACAGTTCTAGGTCTGCTCTAAAATGCTAATCTGTTGAATGTGTGTCATTCTCTCCTCATCTGTCTTGAACACTGAAAGTACTCGCCAAGCTCTACTCACAGTATGTACATTTCTATACACTTGTTCAATGGAAAGGTCTTCAAATATAAGAACTGTAACATGATGATATGTTACAAAAGGAACACACTTCCAATTCTCAGCTTGAAACTACATGAATTTTCAGTGCACTGAGAAGCAGTCTAAAGTTAAACTTCCTATATCTCAATTCCAGTCATATTATTCAACTTAATCTTTTTATGACTCATTTCCTTCATGTACAACCTGCTGATTTAACATATAAGTCACTAAATTAAGCTCATTATCAGTATACACAGTGGGAAAATGCTTGTATTCAGTTGTTATGGTTATGTTTGAGGATATCATATTAATTACACATAGTTATTGATTCAATTTCAGAGACTTTTACTTAGACTGTATATCTATACCAAATTACAGCAGATTGCAAATCATCAACATACTACAAACTCCTGAAAGCCATATCGAAGAATTAAACTTGAATTCTTGTTCTGTTAATTACATGTGGAGTTCTATAGCAAAAGTAATATAACTCTATCAAACTAACATTTTGCAACTGTCACCATCACATGATGGAATATTGTCAGAAACTGTCCAATGGTACAGCAGAGCTTGGATTGACAATGAAGTATAAATGATGCATTATGGCAGAATCTTAAAGATATTTTGTTGCTATTTAAATAACTCCAAACATAGATCTGGCTAAAAATAAATACAGTTCGCTCAGGTAGTAAACTTTCTATGCAGTCAGAAACTTCTTACAAATTACAAATTGTACTGAAAGTGCTTGCACATTTTATGCTTCCTGGTCCTGATCACTGGGATTTGTTGTACTTTTATGGTTTTTTTTTTTTTTTACAACACAAGGTGAAAGATAGAATGTTTTGGTATGTCATCAATGCTCGTTCTCATGGAACATATTCATAATTTGATAAGACAATTGTTGTTGGTAACTCTGTTGTTACTCCCTGGCAGTAGGGTCAGAATCCATCCCTGGTGCATGAGTGGATTTTTTGGAGCCCAATACCTATGATGGGACACTTCGTGCAGTCTTGAGGCAGGAGGAAGGGCTTAGACTTGCCTCTACTGGATGTGCCTCCCCATGGGAGGCCTTGCCTTCTTGTGGGTGGGAGTGGGAGGCAGGTTGGGAGGGAAAGGCTGGGGAAGGTGGGAGGATGGAAGAGGGGCATCTTTGACTGGTGTGAAAATGAATGAAAAAAACTTTCTTAATAAAAAATGAAAACAATCATTCTACTTTGCAAGCTTCTGTGCTTTGAAAATAATGTTATTCACATGAAAGCAATCAATTGTTCAATAATGTCATAAACTTCTTCAGGAAACCCAATCACCAAATGTCACAACAATGCAACATATTTAGTACCACCATGACCTGCCACTTTGAGTAAACCAAAGAATTGAAGTCTGTGTTTTCCTTCCTTCTATGTGAAGTATGGTATAATAAGTACAACTGTGAGCATAGTGTGAAATAGTGTCTTGCTGGACATTTTATCAAATATATAGAAGCAAGAACATGATCCTTTGATAAACACAGGTGAAGTGGCTCTGTGAACAAGTGAAATAGCTACAAACAATTTTGGAAAGTGTAAAAATTATATTTTAGTGTATGAGGATGACCTGAGGGAGTTAACATGTTGTAGGCCAAAAGGACTAAGTATTGAGATACTGTCTGAAAAAAAATATGAAAGAAAAGGATACACTGATCATTGTACCTGCAATTTATCTTACAGTGTTAAATAAATGTATTTCCCTTTTTACTGCTAATTTTTGTTGTTTGACAACTTCATAAGTGCATATACTATATTCCTATAATTTCCCTATACCTTCTCTTATCTCCTCCCATTCCTATCAACCTTTCTTCCCTAATTATCTTTGCCAGGTCTATGGCTTTTAATATTGTTTTGGGACCCATTTATTCCAATAATAGTTATTTGTGTAAGCACTGAATTGAAAGCACCTATGGGAGTCTGGTGGTGTCATGGTTGGGTATACAATAGACAGACATGATTTTTCTACCCTCTAAATCTATCATTGCAGAAACCTTTCTGGAATAATCACTTCAATACCAATGAGTTTGGAGGACAGATATCCTTAGTAGACTGAAGCCAGGATAGTTCCTCAAAGGCTTTGATACCTAGGTATTTTCATTTTAAACTCTAAAAAAATCACAAGTTTGGGTGGGTAACCAAGCAAGACTTTGCAGAAGTGTATGTGGCAGGCAGTGTATGTGTTAAGGGCAAAGACCCATTGTTTCAGCTATTTCTCCAGTTCGTTCTGTTCCAAGTGGGAAGTGAAGTCACACTTGGCAAACAGACAATGTAAGCAGTGCTTTAAGTAAATCACTAAATAAATCAATAAATCACTATCTAATGATTGGTCTTTTCTACCTTATTCTTGAAGGTTAGTATTAAGACCCACTAAGTTCCTTTCCCATCTAAGTTTTAGTGTTGACAAGCCCATTCTTGTGCAGACTGAGTAAAGACACCATAGTTCCTGTGAGCTCATGATTGCAGGGCTGTACTTTCATGAGCTGGGCTCAGAAGATGACATGTAGCAGGCTGATCCCTATCTTCTGATTCTTAAATTATTTCTGCCTTCCTTTCCCAGTGTTTCTTGAGCCTCTGTATGAATAGTATTAATATCTTATTTAAGGCCAACACTTATTTATTCTCAGTACCGTATGCATCCATGAGTTCTTGAATTATCTATTATCCATTGCAAGCAGGGGGTTCTCTGAACAAGGTTTAGAGTAGCATTCTTCTTTCTAGAGTCTGTTCGTCATGTGTATTCCTCTCTTCCTTTTAAAATTTTTTTTCCAGTATTTTGTTTAGTGGTTTTGTTGTTGTTGTTGTTTTAAGATGTAAATTTTTTAGGGCTGTTTGGATCATGGAAACTTTTTCTTTCTCCAACTATGGCAGGTAGTTTTGCCAGTACAGTAGTCTAGATTGGCAGCGTTGATGTCTTAGCATTTGGAGTGCTTTGGTTTGTGTTCTTCTGGCTTTCAATTGAGAATCCAGGTGTTATTGTGATGGGTTTTTCTTTATATGTGACGTGATTTTTTTTTTAATCTTGCAGCTTTCAATATTGTTTTCTTTGTTCTGTATTGTGTAGATCATTGATCTGGGATTCTTTCCCCTTGCCCATTTTTGTAATTCAAAGATTTAGCCTTTTGATTGTGCTCCACATTTCCTGTATGATCTTATCCTGTTTTATTTTTAAGTCATTTTCCTTGTTTTGTCTAGATCTTCTACTTTATCTTCAAGTCCTATGCTCGATTCATGCTACATGTAAGGCTTTTCCCTGAGCTAATTGGGATACTGAATTTTTCAATTTCATCTCCATTTCAGCCTGTGTTGTCTTCAACATTTCTCTCTTTATTGAATTCACTTTATCTTTGTTATTTCATTCAGGTGTGTATATGTATTTCCTTGGACATCACTTAAGTTTTTACTATTGTTATCTCTGTAAGTTAAATGAAGTGGTTGTGTCTTCTTTAAATTTAGTGAATTATTTGATAAATTTGTCCTTTAAATTTTGTGTTCTGGGGTCCATTTTGGCAGTTCTCATCTGAGATCACTTCTCTAGAATTAGTGGTTTCTATGGAAAACAATCTGTTTTAGCCACTTGTGTATTTTTTTTTTTTGTGTGTGTGTGACTTGACCTAGGCATGTGGACTTCTTTGGTTGTGTGTCTAATGTGATAATCTGCCCTTCTTTTTACTGAGACAGTGTAGGTGATATACAACCCAAACTAGGCCAAGTGAAAATGATGGATGAGCTGTTTAATTGGACCAGGAAATTGTAGTTCCAAACCACATGTCTACTGCTATGCATGGTAAAAAGCTCTCATGAGTGAAGAGGGTTCGCAATCACAGGTCAGAAAATAGGCTTCCTGCAAAAGAGTTGAGGGAATTGGAGGGAAAGGAGAAAGGGGCTTATGAAGAAAATTGGCTCAAGAACAATGAGGGTTTATGGCTCCAGGGTCTAGAGTTTGGCTTTCAGATTTGTAGGTGGAGGGGGATTGGGGAAAGGGGAGAAAGAAAAGTGACTTACACAGGAGGAATGCTAGAGCTCAAGGAAGGTTATTGAGCTGAGTAGGGTCTAGCACCTTTAATCTGTGTGACATTTACTTTAATTCTTGAGTCTATTGGCTTTGTGAAAGTGTATGCGGAGTTTTTCATCAGGACTGCCAGCTCCCCAATAACCACACAAAGACTTATTGTTAATTATAAATGGTTAGCCAATAGTTTAGGCTTCTTACTAACTAATTATTTCAACTTAAATCAACCCATATTTCTTGTCTATGCTCTACTATGTGTTGGTACCTTTTTTTCAACATGGCATGTCCATTTCCTGCTTCCTTCGGTATCTGGCTCAAGGCTCCTGTGACTCTACCTTTCTTCTTCCCAGTGTCCTCTCAGTTTGGCTCTCCTGCTTAACTTCTCCCTGACAAGCTATTGGCCAGTCAGCTCTTCATTAACAATGAGAGCAACCCATCTCTACAGTGTACAGAAGGATTATTGCACAGCATGAAAGTGAGAGAATTTCAAGCAAAAGAAAATATTTTCATTTAAGAGGCAATTCAAACAGCTTAATAGCATAAAACATTCTATCTTTGGCAATGCACTATGTATCTAAAGTAGGAATAGTTTCAGCTTTGGCACACTGATTGACTTATCTTTCATTATCTGTGGTCTTTCTCCTCAGAAGGCCTACCTTGTTTGATAACACTAGCACCAATTAAAGCACTCCTTTGTACTAACGCATTGTTTCCAGAAGGCCCCTGTTAAAATGCAAATCTGCCATCTGGCAAGCCACCACCTCATTAGCTCACACCATCACAGCAGCACAGATTATGCATCATATTAGATATGGAAGAGACACTGAGCTGATGAACTCTGACTAAAAGAAGAAGGTTGGAAAAATCCCAAGTAGAGATGTTTTGGGATGGTGCCTAAGGGCAATAGAGCAGAAAGATGATAGTAGTGTGCCTGGTAGGGAACTGGAGATAACATTTCCAAGTTTGGCATTTTGTCCAAGCACTGGCTGTGATGTGTTCAAGGGAACACAGCCTGCCAGAGCTGGAAGGAAAAATTTAAAACTTGTAATCAAACACCTTTACCTT
>CABHPH010114200.1:0-11474 GCA_902168325.1 Peromyscus nudipes | reverse complement strand
CTCTCTCTCTCTCTCTCTCTCTCTCTCTCTCTCTCTCTCTCTCTTTCCACAAAGGGAATTGTATTATTGCCTGGTGACTTGGTTCTTTATCTTTGATCCTTTTGCGTTCTTTTAATTCAGATAGAATAGTTACTCTCTGAATATAGTATTCTCTTCATCCAATGATGAATTTTTGATTGTTCTCTGGTTTTGTTGCCAGTGGCACTGCAGTGAATCTCTTTGGCCATCTTTGAGTCTGGGGACAGATGCTTTTAGAACAGATTCCAAGGAATAGCATGGGGTCAAAGTCACTCTTTTTGGAAGGTTCCATTTTCCACCCTCATCTCCAGTGTGTGGAAGGGTCACCCCTTCCCAATATTGGTGTTACTATTGAAGTGTGATTTTCCAACCTGGGGAAATGTATCTCATCAGTAGCTTTCCTTTTTTTTTAAAAAAAGATTTATTTATTTATTATGTATACAGTGTTCTGTTTGCATGTATCCCTGCAGGTCAGAAGAGGGAGCCAGATTCATTACAGATGGTTGTGAGTCACCATGTGGGTGCTGGGAATTGAACTCAGGTGTTATTAACCTCTGAGCCATCTCTCCAGCCCAAGTGGCTTTCTTTTGTATTCACGTTTTGCTGGCTGTTGATTTTTGCACTTAGCCTGTTTGTATCCTTCACTGAACCTTCGGCTGTAGTGCTCTTCTGTACTTGGGACGTCAGGCACTTGTCTGTTATGTATGTTGCAAGTGTTTCTCTGTTAATGTTTTCATTGTCTTTATCTTTGTTAATAACATGTTTGGCAAGGGGAAGTTTTAGATATTTATGCAGAAGAAATTAGAGAAGTTAAGCTGATGTAGTTTCAGCTATTGTTTGGGTATGTGTGTATGCATAAATATAAGTAAATATGTTTTTATTATTTTTGTGGTGGTTGGTAAGCCTCTTAGAAGTCAACTAGACTTGCAGGCTCCCTCGCTTACATGCATGCCCTTCACTATAGATTAAAACATGCCTGGCACTGTGAAACTGCAGAAACATTGCCCCATCATGAAGGACTGGGAACTACTGAGACAGGCTGTCCGTGGAAAGACAGACAGATGGCTGGGTAGCCCCAACCTGCCATTCAAAGAACGGGGAGAGCCTCTCTAGCCCACCAGGAAGAGGATTATGGTTCCCCTGTCACCACCTTCACTGGTTCTGGCCATCTGTCCACCCTGCCCAGGGACAGGAGTGCTGTCAGCTCAGCCAGTCAGTCTCCCATGGGGCTTAGGGCTCACTGATAGAAAGATGGATGCCAGATAGACAAAGCATTGCATATTACATGACCCGCACTTGGTGGGGAGAGCCAGCCCAGGCAGACAAATGAGAACGAGTTTATTCACTGTGCATGTGTGCCGTAGGCTCAGGCTCTCCTCTGTGAAGTAATCTTATGAGGACTGGTGAGCAGATTGCCAAGATAGAGCTCTAGGGACCACAGAGTGTGACCGGATGATATTAATCGAGATCTCTCTCTCTCTCTCTCTCTCTCTCTCTCTCTCTCTCTCTCTCACACACACACACACACACACACACACACACACACACACACCTTTAGCACTTAACAGGCACCAGTGGACAGTGATTTCCCCCCCACCCCATACAGTTATAGGAGCTGAAAGCTTATTGAGAAGAGGGACTGTGTCCTTACGCACTTTTAGTTCCGGGAACTTGAGAATGGGGAGTAAGTTCTTCTTGCCTACACTGAGGAAGTCTGTTATTCAGGAAGTCCCAGGTGCACTTCTGGAGCGGGAGGCTGGCTTCTTGTTCCACTAAGGTCAGCCCTAACTGAAGGAGAGAATGCTTGCAGTGGCATTCAGCCCTCCTTGGGCCACGGCAGCTGACGTAGCATCCGCTTTATCTAGTCTTCTTTCCTTGCAGTCCACCTGATTCCAGTGTCCACAACCAAGAATGGAGGAAGCAGCAAGAGTCGGAAGAGGATCATGCCTGACCCAGTGACAGAACCCCCCACGGTAGACCCGGTTTATGAAGCTCTTCTGTACTGCAACATTCCGAGTGTGGCCGAGCGCAGCATGGAAGGTAGACCTGCTGTGGAAGCCTGGGCCTCTGTACCCAAGTCGATGTCCTGGGGACTAAGTTCTCTAAGCAGCATCATGCAGTTATAAGAAGCTGGCCAGCTTAGGCTGAAATCCTGCAGCAGCCACTGTGCCGTGCCCAGGGATGGGCTCCTAGGTTTTAGCGTACTCTACTGAGTAGTGGAGGTGACTGGTCTCTGGTGAGATGTGGGCAAGGCAGACGGGGTTGAAGCTGGCCTGTCACCCTGGGCTACTCAGCTTCTCAGTGTAAATCCACAATATACTTAGTATGTCCACAGGACCTAGCGTTGCTCTAAATGAGTGTGAAATAGTGTCCCCATCAAGTTTCACTTCAAGTGTATCAAAGGGTGGTGTGGGATGCACGTATTTGTGTCCTACTGTGTTTCCTGAGGATTGAGAGCAGAAGTCTATTGCTAGGATTTTTGTAGGCCTCCCCCAGTCTCTGCGTATGAGACATTAGTTGTCAGTCATGTGCACATCTCACCGGATCTCACTGGCCTTCAGCCAGTTACTTTGGGGGCTCTGGGCCATATCAAGCCCTCTCATGAACCTCTACCATCTTTAGGGGTTTTTGGCATCACCCATCCACCCAACACAGTAGCTCTTCCTCCAGTTCAGGCCCCTCAGAGCAGTTCTGCCATTTCTGGGTTGCCTTAGATACCAGTTCCTCAGTCCCTCAGCCTGGGCATGAGCCACCCCTTGCTAAAACACTGTTGTGTGTTGTGTGGTAACTGGAAGATGTGTCTCCCTCACAGGTCACGCTCCGCATCATTATAAGCTGGTCTCGGTTCACGTGTTCATTCGCCACGGGGACAGGTACCCACTGTATGCCATTCCCAAAACAAAGCGACCAGAAATTGACTGCACTCTAGTGGCTAGCAGGTAAATTGCACTTTTTATAAGAGTCACGTTCGCACACTCTGCTGTGTTCTGTACAGCGGAGCATTATGGGAGGGAGGAGTGAACTATGCTTTGGTGAGTGCGGACTGTTCAAAGTAGTCGCCATCTTGCATGGCGTGCTGTTGTGTGACTCCTCTGGGAGACACGAACAAACCTCTGTTCAACCCAGATAGGGCACTGAGGACAGATTAAAAAAAAAGACTCCACCCAAATCCAGCTCTGTGAGCCAGTGATTTTATTGGGGTTACCTAGAGGATCATGGGTAATTCAAAGGCAGCTGCCTCACTGAAAAGCCCACCCACCCCAGCATGGGTGGTGACTCAGAAAGCTTCATGTAGCCTCCAGTACAACATGCAGGCAGCTCCATCACACTTTCTTCCCCCTCACCCCCCAGTGGTTATTTACTGCTGTTCAAACCTCAGGATGGGGGCCTTGTGAGTCATGTAACTTTCTGAGTCTTAAGTTTGTATGTCTTTTAAGTTTCATTTGGCTTCCTGACTCTTCTGAGCCTCCCTCCTCCCTGCAGGAGGGAGTGTCTGAATTGGGAGAAGAGAGCAGAGACAGGCCCAGAGCAGAGAGGGCACCTCAGGCACCTCAGAAAGTACACTGAGCCCAGTTTGGTCTCTTGTGTTCATCAGTTTAGGAAAGATAAGATACGGTGAGCACTGGGTTAGGAGTCATCCGTCCCAGAACTGTTTCATGGAGGAGGCAGGCAAGTCCCTTAGTCTCCTGGAGCTCAGCCTCCCACCTCTGAAATGGAAACGGTGATGCTCACCATGCAGGGTTGGGGTGAGGAGTGGGACGATTCACAAGAGGGAAGTGAATGTAAGATAGTATTTCAGCCTTTTAATTTTTCACAGCATTAGAGACAGCGCTGTCATAGTTGAAAGCCCTTAGGATGAAAAATAATTGAACAGAGAATGGAAATTGCGTGTATGGAAATTAGCACAGTTAGCAATAATGATGGCCTGGCCATAGCCAGTGTGTCTGGAGGCACATAGCATCTATCCTTACTGAGTGAGACCAGGACACCTAGGGAAGTACCCAGTGGGGAAGACATTATTTTGATGGAATGGTCCTGGGGTGCCAGCCTGCCTAGGCAGGACCAGTCTGGCGGCACCATGGATTGCCTCCTGCAGCCAGGGCTGTTCTTTGAAGTCTCAGATCTGGGGGTTTCAGATAACTCTAGATGTCCCATCTCTTTATGGGCTGGAGTTTGGGGGATAAGAAGTATTTAGGTAGAAAGGCCATGGGGTTTTGTGCATTCTTTTCTCTCAAGCTAGAGACAACGGTGCTGCAGTCTGGGGATCCGTGTTCTCTTTGCTGCATTCAGTAAACAAGCTGTGTGCCTAGAGTCTCCTGTTAGGGGACACTGGCTCCCCCACTCTGGACTGAGCCCTCACTCAGCCTGGTGGTTAGACCTTCCACTAAGATTCTCTGCTCCCCAGCACCCTACTTCTTGTAGCACCTATGCCCTTTATGGCTTGTGCTGGCTGGGCCTCCCTGCTGTGCTTATCCCTCCCTGTTCATCCATCCCACCTCCACAGTGTCTTCAAGACCTCCTCAGAGGTTCCCTTGTGGTGGGTTGAAAGAAAATGGCCCCCAAAGGGAGTGGCACTATTAGGAGGTGTGGCCTTGTTGGAGGAAGCGTGTCACTGTAGAGGTGGGCTTTAAGGTCTCATACGTGCTCAAGCCACGCCCAGTATCTCAGTTCACTTTCTGTTGCCTGCCAATCAGGATGTAGGATTCTTAGCTCCAGCCCCACATCCGTCTGCATGTCACCATGTCCCACCATGACAATAATGGACTAAACCTCTGAGACAGTAAGCCAGCACCTCAATTAAATGTTTTCATTTGTAAGAATTACCATGGTCATGGTGTCTCTTCACAGCAATAAAACCCTAACTAAGACATCCCTCTTCCAGGAAGCAGCCCCCCATCCTATGTGTGGAACACTGGGGTGGGTCTGTGGCTGTATGGGGACCTGACAATGCCCAGCTCTCACTGCAGAGGGCTGGGGCCGTACAAGAAAGGTGTCAGAACAGGCAAGGGACGTCGAGTTTAAAAGCCATCCCCGCTGGCTTAGGGCTGGGTAATGATGGAGACTGCTTGTTAATGCCACACTTTAACCCTGTGGACTGCAGAGCAGGGAAGGCTCAGAGGAATCCCTCTTTCCCATTGGGTACGGAAGGGTGGTGTTGTGTTTACAGCGGGTACGGCTCTGCTCTCATGCACTAGCTGGATGTCAGCCCTTTGAAAAGCCTGGGGACAGGTGGGCCGCTGGGCCTCTGTGCCTCTGTGCTAGGTGGGTTCAGCATAGCCTCGGGGCTTTGTGGACTGTCACATGCTTCAGCTCAGACCAATTTACTAGAAAGTCACTATGGCTGTCCCCAGACAAGGGGCCTGTTGTCAGCGCCCCCTGGGGGCACCCTGCAGCTTGTCTTCCTAAGAGGGTTTGGCTGGGCCGTCCCTAGGCCTGACTGCTCCCAAATCACCAAGCCCAGCCCGCAGCCCCTCCGATGACAGCTTTTGGACTTGGTAGCTGCAGAATAAATTCATAACCTCTGTGGGGGATCACAGGACACATTGCCAGTTGTATGTTCCTGTCACCACCCTCTGGGTGACAGATTTGAGCCTTGACCGTTGTGTCCCTTTGTGACCTGTTTGACATTGGGCAGATCACTTTCCCACTCACGGCACTCCATCCTGGGACAAGGGACAGTCCTGCCTTCCTTTATCAACCTTACGTGTCTAAATAAAGCCACGCCCAGTGGCCTAGTCCACACAGAAGCAGCCTAGAGGCCACCTGAGCCTAGGCTCTTTCCCTCTGTGGAGTCATCTCTGGAGCCGTTTCAGTCCCCGGGAGCTGCTGCCGTGGCAGCCTCACTCCTCGCTTCTTGTGGTGTTTATTTGCTGTTTGCGGGAGCTGTCTTAAGTCCTTTATGGAAGAGACACAGTGCATGTTTAACTAGAGCGGCCCTCCTCCTCCATCTGACCTCCCCTCCGACTCAGCTGCCTCTAGTACAGAAGTCTAGCCACAGCAAGTGGAAAGCTCCATTCACGTAATTGCAGCGTGTTGTGGAACCTGCTCTGTCTTCTCATTGGGCATGTAATCCCTCACCATGCCTGGCTTAGAAATGAAGCCTTGTTGTGGCTATTGTTTGCACAGGAAAGAGCACCACAGAGGCAGGGGTTCGGACTATCTGTGGCTCCCAGCACCTCCCTCAGATAAAAGGACTCTACTTAACATGGCTTAATTAATCCCACCTTTAAACACAGCAAGAGTTGGCTTATCACTGCAAACATGTACTTAGAGGAGGGGTGAGCAGTCGTGCAGTGTGTGGACCTGCTCTGGGCCCCCAGCAGTGTGGACTGCCTTCCCAGCTGCTGCTTTGGCCGATAAATTGGTGATTTTGTGGTTTCCCGCTAGGCGGTAGGCCTGGAAGGTACCCATTACTCTGGTCCATCGAAGGGGATGTCTGGTCCAGTGGTGAGAGCTCGATGTGCCCGTGGAAGTCTGTTGCCTCAGAGTGCTGTGCCCCATAGTCACTGTAGTGGGAGCCGCCTCTCCATGAGTGCTGTGTGCTGTGTTATGAGAGGTATGTTTGAACTCTCCTAGTATTTAGTCAGTCAGCACTAAAGGTATTAACCATGTGAGTGCCGTGTTTTTAGATGCCCTTTTTGCATTTGTAAAGATGAACATGTTTTTCTACATCCTAGAAGAAAGATAGTTCTTTCAAGCATTTACATGACAATTTTTAGATTTAGGCTCCTTTCCTGGGCCAGGTTGCATGGTAGCACACCAGCAGACATATGAATGTAGTGGAGGAGCCAGTCCTGTGAAGACCTGAGGAGAGAATGTTCTAGATGGAGGGACCAGAAAGTGCAAAGGACCTGCAGCTTCCGGAGCTGGGCATGCGTGATAACACTAGGACCAGTGTGACTGGCCTGGAGAAGGGACAGAGTGAGTGAACATCTGAGGTATCACAGCAGGCGGGCCATCCTGCCCTCCAGGAGCCACTTACATCTGGGATGCCAGGTCTCATCTGGTGCTGGGTCAGTCCTCAGCAAGTGGAAGCCAGCACAGGTGACCATTTTAGCAGAGAAAGAAGAGAAGAAAATGGAAGAAAAACCAGAATGGAAGAGGCTTTGGTTGAGCAACTCAACTCAGCTTAGGGTGGTGTCTTAGTTAGGGTTTTATTGCTGTGAAGAGACACCATGACCACAGCAGCTCTTCATCAGGAAAACATTTAATTGGGGCTGGTTTACAAGTTCAGAGGTTTAGTCCATTATCGTCATGGTGCTCATGGCAGCATGTAGGCGGACATGATGCTGGCGAAGGAGCCAAGAGTTCTACATCTGGATCAGCAGGCAGCAGGAAGAGAGAGTGAGCCACTAGGCCTGGCCTGAGCTTCTGAAACCTCAAAACCCTCCTCCAGTGACACACTTCCTCCAACAAGCCACACCTACTCCAACAAGGCCACACCTCCTACTAGACCCACTCCTCTGGGTCTGTGGGGGCCATTTTCATTCAGACTGCTACAAGTAGGGAAGAGATGAGAAGAAGGGAAGCCACTCTCCTCACTCTTGGGTGTACTGCTTCCAGCTTACTCTCCATGCTTGGGCACACTACTGCCCGACTGTCTCCTCTCTCCAGGAGATGCTTACCCAGACAGCCTTATGGCCATTTCCCATTGGCTCAGTCGTCACCTCTGTAAGTTCTGCTTAGAACACTTAAAATGGCAGGGTGCTCCTCCCCCTCTCCGGTCTCCTCTCCTACCTTCTTTTGCCATAGCATCTGTTATTCCCATTCATTGTATGTGTGTGTGTGTGTGTGTGTGTGTGTCTCCCTGTCTCTCATACACACACACACACACACACACACACACACACACACACACGAGTGTTTCTTCTGTGATGTGTTTCCCCAGGCTGAAATGGAAGCTCCCTCCCTGAGTCAGGGATTCCTCTTATTCTTGTCCATTTCTGTTACCACCCAAATACCAAGGACAAGTATTTGTTATTAAATGAGAACTTGGACAGAGAATGACATCAGAGATGGAGGGGTGACCATGGAGAAGGTCAGGTGGGATGGGTGGGCCGCATGATGGGTTAGGTGGGATGATAAAGAGGAGGCACATCACTGATGGTGCTGTCCCTCCCAGGAGCCAAGGGCACTGGAGAGAAGTTATGGCCCTGGCTCCAGCGTCGCCTCTGAGCTTCCTCCAGATGCACAGGGGAATGTCTGCTGGGCAGGGCTGTCTGGTTTGGGCTTGGGATATTGGCATGCTGGTTTATTTGAGCGTCTTTAGCATGTGGGCAGCAGATGAGACTAGAATGGGCTCAGGCTGAACCTGTGGCATGAGGAAAACAGACAGTTGGTCATATCAAGTTACACGGAAAGACCCAGAAAAGTGCCCTGAAGAAAGTACATCAGGCCTATCTTTTTATAAGCTTGTTTTGTTGACATTGGAAACCATCCATCCCTTAGTAGGCTTACGTTTTTAGATGTGGTATGAATTCCTTCTGATTCCCAGCCAGGTGAGCGTTTCAAATGATGCTGTCTAGTAGTAGCGTTGGTGTCTTGGCTTAGGTAACCATCCCCGCAGAACCCAGATCACAGCTGAAACAGTCTGTTTTCTCTTGTGTGTGGCTGACCACAGGATTCTGCCTTGAGCACTGTAAGACAAGTATACTTGAACGGTGCATATAAAAATGTATATAAGAAAAGGGTAAGAACTTGAAGTAATATTTTTCACTGTCTCAGTTGTTAGCACGAAAGCAGATTCTCAAGGAGGCCACCGTCGTATGAGTTATGCTGAGGAGAAATACATCCTCGGGTAGTCAGGGCAAGTCCAGGCTTGTAACAGAGAGACTCAAAGATGCCTCGCCCTAAACATCTACCTCTTCCTTATGTGAAGGTAGACTCATGACGCCCAGCCCCATCTAGCCATTCAGGGGGAGGTTCCTTCTAGGTTGTTGCTTCCCCCACTCTCTAGAGATGTCTCCACAGCTAACCCGGGATGCTGCTGTATCTAATCAGCTGCCAGAGGAAAGAACCGAGCAGGAAGGTGCTGAAACCTGGGAGTGGGTGCTGAACAGGTTACCAAGAAGAAATAATAGAATTTGATATGCAGCCATAGCCTCACCTCACACCAGCCTTTGTTTTTAATATGTTTCCCATGTTTTAATATTTTAATAACTGCTGTGGTAACATAATAGTCATTATTCTGGGTTAAGGAAGATGTGGACATGGTATTTTCACAATATATCTAGAACGGAACATGTCACAGTTGAATTCATTCCCACATGTCTTTGGAGCATCTACCAGATAAACTCTGGGCTATAGGGATGGAGCTAGGGATGAGGCATGCAGGCCTGAGCAGTGGGATTTAGGTCAGGTCCCAAAGACTCAGCTACCTAGTCCTCCTACTATGAAAAGGATCCAGCCATTAGTTATCTGTCCTGTAAATGTTTTTCTTCCACGAATCTTCATTTTTCTTTTCCGTGAAAAAAGTTGTAACGAAGGGACTGGGGTGTGATTTGGCGGTAGAGCTAGCATGTGTGACGTGCTTAGCATAGTCAAGGCTCAGGGTGCAATTTCCAATGCTGCAACATAGGAAAAAAAAAAGGAAGTTGTAATGAATACCATTAGATAGCACAGCATCATTAAACAGTCAGATGGCCCGGGAACCTGGAACATCTCAGCAAACACATTCAGTAGTGAAAATCCATTTCTAAAATTGGCAGCCAAGTGTTTTCAGAGCCTCACAAGTCACCAACCTGAAATAATGGCCCAGGACAGGAGACTTGAGTCGCGTTGATGGATGGCCTCTGTTGATGTGGATTCGTGTTGACAGCCATGTTGTGGGTCTGCACATTTTATTTCCTAGTTTATAAACATTTATGTGCTCAGCCTCAGGCAGAATGAAATATGCTCTGTTTTATGAGAGACAATCCCTGCAGCTCTCCCGGGGCTCTGTTAGACTCTACTGCATGTCTACATTAGCAAACGTGAATTTTAAAATGTTGTTTTTAAAAGATGGATTATTTTTTTCAGCTTTCTGCTTTTGAACGATGTAAATCCATCTTGGCATCCGTTTTTAAAATATTTCCAAAGTTAATTGGGCTTTCAGGCAGCGGGGGTTGGCCATGAGATCAGTTTATCTGCTGCTTTCATGCCAATTTGCATGCAGTTTTCTTGCCAATGGCCCTGTCTGTCCACGTCTGTGCAGCTGGAAAATGTAGACACACTCGTGGGCCGTTTTACTATTCAGAGAAAAGGTGTGTGTGTTCACAGGTCATTAAGTTATACAGAGAAGAGGTGTGCTACTTATAGGTCCTATCATTACCTAGGAAAATTGTCTATTAATGATGGGATATGTAAAGTGTGCTTGTCCTTACCATATATACTCTGTGACAGAAGCAAATACTCTCAGATCTCATCAACTTTTCTAGGCATTTATTACCACCTCGCATTCAATGAGATATTTTACGTGCAAAATGCATAGTGATATGTAAAGGGCTGTAGATAGGCATTGGTTATCTTGTTCAGTTAATGGTTTTCTAAGAGAAGTTTTTCCAGAGGTTAGAAACAGTAAAGATTAGGCACATCTCCCATGAGGATATATAAAAGGGGGTGGAGATGGGAAAGAAGGAGTGTGTTGTGTGCTGGGGGGAAAGGAAGGTGGCCAGAACACCATGTCAGAAGGAAGGGGGTCTCTGTGAGGGGGCCCAAAGCCAAGTGATCAGCTGTGCACAGCCCTTCCCAGAAGGTGGCAACGTGAAAAGGCAGTGATGGGTGAGAGTTGACGCCTTTGATGCTGGTCCCTCTGGCTGTGGAGAAAGCAAGGTGAGAGGAGGGCCAGGTAAACTGAGGAAGGCCAGTAAGGGTCCCACAGCCATCCAGGCAAGGCCGTCTAAGATCAGAACCCAGGGAGTGGCTGAGTGAGGATGGAGAAAAGATAAAGAAACAGTAGATGGCGAATCTACAGGACGGGGCACGGGTCAGGGTAGGAAAGGAAGAAACCAGGGCAGCTTCTGGGTCATGTGACCCAGAACAATGGGATGTGGGGCATGCTGGTGAAGGGCATGTCGAATCCCAGGGAGTTGTATTTAGCAGAGGTTGGGGACTCAAGCTGACCTGCATTGTGTTGATAGGTACCCATGGTCAAGTCAGAATGAAAATGTAACCTTTAGGAAAAAAAAGTTTTTTCCTTTATTTTTATTTATTTTGGGTATTCTGCGTGCGTGTGTGTACCTGTGCACCATAGAGCCCAGAAGAGGTCATTGGATCCCCTGGGACTGGAGTCACAGATGATTGTGAGCTGCCACATGGGTGCTGAGAATCAAACCCAGATCCTCTGGAAGAGCAGCTACTACACTTAACCACTGAGCCCTCTGTCTAGCCCTGAAACTGGAACTTTAAAGTTACTGTGTCCCGGAACCTGTTCCTGTGGGCAGCAGAGGCCATGGCACACACAGGTTATACATGTTGAA
>CABHPH010114194.1:0-11972 GCA_902168325.1 Peromyscus nudipes | reverse complement strand
ATTCTTCAATATGCTGAGCCTTTAACTGCTCTTCTACCAGCTCTTCTAAAGCCTGGAGTTTCTCTGTTGTTAAAGGCCATTGCTGAACCCATACAGGCTTGTCTGTTAGCCATTTTAAAGGTAGAGCTGTTGGTATCTTTGGGAGATCATCAGTTGTTGTGCCCTGTTCTTGTATAATATGGATGGCTGGTGACCACTCAGAATAATGCCTTCTAATATTTCTCTCAGAAACATGTGCTAGTTTTTGATTTGTTTCTGAGACTGGAGGGATGTTAATCTGAGTATTCCATTGTTGCAACAGGTCTCGACCCCACAGGTTCATAGCTATGTTAGCCACATATGGCTTTAATTTACCTCTCTGTCCTTCTGGACCTATACATTTGAGCCATCTTGCACTCTGTTTTACTCGAGATAATGTCCCAATTCCTAACAATTGAACATTTACCTCCTGAAGAGGCCAGGTTGAATGCCAAAATTCTGGTGCAATTATGGTAACGTCAGCACCTGTGTCTACCAGACCAGACAACAAAACACCATTAATTTTTACCATTAATTTTGGTCTTTTTTCATTAATAGAAGTTTGCCAAAAAATTTTCTTTATGCTTTTTCCTGAATTTTCTATTCTCTCTGTCTCATCATCCTGACCAGCATGATTTATTCCAATAGGCATTTGGTTATTTAATTGCTCTGAGCAGGGGTTTCCTCTACGACTGCAGGAAAGGCCTGAACTGGATTTGCTATCGGGGCCTGTATGAGGCCCCTCTGGGAGTTTCCCGAAGACTGAGGCAATGGATTACCTTGTCTGTCTCTTGCTGATCTACATTCATTGGTCCAGTGTTTTCCCTTACCACACCTTCTGCATACTCCAGAAGGAAGGGGCATTCTGTTACCATTGTTCCTTGAAGAAACATTGTTCCTAGAAATGACCTGTTTACAGTCCCTTTTCAAATGTCCTTGCTTTCCACATCCAAAACATCTAACATTCCTCGAACCTTTTGAAATTGCTTCTCCTACCCACATATCATCATGGTCATGAGCCTCCACATTAACTGTGTCTCTAATCCAGTCTTCCAAGGGTGCAGATCTTGCCTTTAACGGCCTGATTATTCTTTTGCATGCTACATTCGCGTTCTCAAAGGCCAAAGATTCAATTATTATCCGACTAGCTTCTGAATCGGGGACCGTTCTCTTTACTGCTGAAGCCAGTCTTTGTAAAAAATCTGTGAAAGATTCTTTTGGGCCTTGTGTAACTTTTGTAAATGACTCAGCTTTTTTTCCTGGTTCCTCAACTCTGTCCCATGCATTCAAGGCTGCCGTTCGACATAGAATTAAGGTTTGGATATCATATAGACATTGTGTTTGTACTGAAGCATATTGGCCTTCTCCAATAAGCTGATCCTGGCAGACTTGTATTCCTTTATCCCTCCATTGTTTTTCTATGTTTTTAGCTTCATCCTTAAAATAAATGTGCCACTGGAGCTTCTGGCTTGGCTCTAGAACAGCCTGTGCCAGCTCCCGCCAGTCCTGTGGTGTAATACTATTATATGTCGACCAAGAGTTTAACATTTGCTTTATATATGGGGAATGCATGCCATAAGATACTATTGCCTCCTTAAACCTTTGTAAATCCAACATGTCAATTGGAGCCCAAATATTTTGTGTAGTCATTTGATCAGGCATCTGTTGTATGGTTACCGGACAAATAAGGGTGACTGTGTAAAAACAGGCTTTCTTTCTGTAACCGTATGATCCAATCTTGGAACAACTTCACTGTTAATTTCTAAAACTGTCATCCTGGCACTTAAATTGACTATCTTTTTTAAATAGTAAAATGAGTATAAACATAGTAATAAACTGCATAATTCGATCAATATTAATCATCCCATACAGTTGTTCCATTGTCACACTGCCTAAATTTGCAAACAAAGCCCAATTTTCTTCCAATGCACACAGAAAACCCATTTTTTTTTAATGTGGAAAAATTTTTCTTTTAAATAGTTCCCTTTAAAATATTTGATATGGTAATTGACTTACCAAGTCTTCTTAGAACAGTAGAAATCCTAGGGAATTTCAAAACAGCCACCTGCTGTCCGAGGTGTGGAGGGAGGGAGGGAGGGAAGGAGAGAGAGAGAGAGAGAGAGAGAGAGAGAGAGAGAGAGAGAGAGAGAAACAGAAAATGAACGGTTTCTCCAACAAAAGGGAGACTCTGGTAGAGGAAGCAAAGGCGCCGAAGAGGGACCTGGAGAGAGAACAGTCCACAGCGATGGCTCTGCGGGCAGAACTGGAGCAGGCGGTCCCCCGCCAAGCCCAAGGCCACGCAGACTCCCCTGGCAGTGTGCAGACCAAAGAGAAGGAGGTGGCGCTGCCATGGCAGAGGCCCGCCGAGCCGGAGCAGAAGACAACCCTCAAGCAGCAGCGCTCCGACCCGCGGGAAAAAGTCAGAGAGCGAAGGGAGGAAGAGAGAGAAAAACAAAAAGCCTGGAAATCACGGGAGAAAGAAAATCTAGGATGACAGTCGAGACAGACTTCAAGAGCGAGATAGGTATGAGCACGAACGGGAGCAGCGGGAGAGGGACCGCAGAGACCCAAGGCAGAGGGAATGGGATCGCAAAGCTGACAAAAAGTGGCCACGAACTCGAGACCGAGAGTGAAGGGAGGAAGAGAGAGAGAGAGAGAAACCCTGGCAGGGCAGGCCTGAGTTGTTGTTAGCACTGTTTTAAGCTAACCGCTTGGGCCTACCGTCAGTCCGGCCTGGGCCCGGGCTAGGGAGCCGGCCGCCCAGGCGGGAAACCGGACCTGCCTTCAATGGATTCCTGTCACGTTGGGCGCCAGAAGAGCTGGTAGAAGAGCAGTTAAAGGCTCAGCATATTGAAGAATCAACCAGCCCTTGGAATTCTCCTGTATTTGTTATTAAAAAGAAATCTGGTAAATGGAGAATGGTAACAGACCTTAGAGCAATTAACAAAGTAATTCAGCCAATGGGCTCTCTACAGTCTGGAATTCCTTTGCCTACTCTGTTACCAAAAGGATGGCCTCTCCTAGTTATTGATTTAAAAGACCGTTTCTTTTCAATACCCTTACAAGAAAAAGACAGAGAAAGATTTGCTTTCACAGTGCCTACTTATAATAATTCTCAGCCGGTTAAAAGATTTCAATGGAGGGTCTTACCACAGGGAATGTTGAATAGCCCAACTCTATGCCAATATTTTGTACAACAGCCATTAGAAATGATACGTAAAAAATTTCCTAAATCTATAATTTATCATTATATGGATGATATTTTACTAGCTGACTCAAATGCAGATTCTTTAGAAAGAATGTTTGAAGAAGTAAAGAAAATTTTTCCTCGCTGGGGATTACAAATTGCTCCTGAAAAGATTCAAAGAGGAAATTCTATTAATTATTTAGGATATAAAATAGAGCTACAAAAAATTAGACCCCAAAAGGTGCAAATTAGGAGAGATAGACTACAGACTCTTAATGACTTTCAAAGATTATTTGGAGACATTTCTCATCTACGAACTATTGTTGGGGTAAAAAATGATGAACTGAATAATTTGTTCAAAACCTTAGAAGGTGACAAGGACTTAAATAGTCCAAGAGAATTATCACCTGAAGCTGAGAAAGAATTGGCCTTGGTAGAAAAGAAAGTACATGAAGGACACGTGGATCGTATTGATCCAAAGCTAGATTGCATTTTGGTTATTTTACCTTCTAGGCATTCTCCTACTGGAATATTAATGCAGAGGGAAGATATTATATTGGAATGGATATTTTTACCAAATAAACCAAATAAAAAATTAAAAACTTATGTGGAAAAGATCTCTGACTTGATTTGGAAAGGAAAATTGAGACTTCGTCAATTAGCAGGAATAGACCCAGCAGAAATTGTCGTACCTTTAACTAAGGAGGACATTGAAAAATTATGGACAGAAAGTGAACCTTGGCAAAGAGTTTGCAGTGATTTTTTGGGAGAAATTAACAGCAAATATCCCAAAAGAGATAGAATTGATCTTATAAAGAGAGCTGATTGGATCTTGCCTCGAATTGTACGCAAAAAACCCATATCTGGAGTTCGTACATTTTATACAGATGCCAACAGAGGAATCTTCTCCTGTCCCTCCCAGGATCTGAGACCGTCATCACTGCTGCCAAGAGCTCTGACTTAATCCCCTGCTGGGCCACAAACAACCCTGCTTCAGACTGGCCAGGTCTGGTTCCAGCATGTAGTATCAACCTCTTTCAGAGCCATCAGCAAGGTGAGGCTGATACATCCTGGACATTTCCATGCTTTCTTTTTGTTTTCTGAAATACAACTCCATTTAAGAATAGATTTAGTCTGGAAGCGGTGGTGCACACCTTTAATCCCAGTACTCAGCAAGTGGATCAATGAGTTCAAGGCCAGTCTGATCTACAGAGCGAGTTCTAGGACAGTCGGGGCTACACAGAGAAACCCTGTCTCAAAAACCAAAATAAAAAACCAAACCAAAAACAAACAAACAAAAGATCTGGGGAGCTGGAAGATGCCTGAGGACCTGAATTCAGATCCCAGCACTCCTCTAACAGCCTGGTGTAGCGACGCCCGCCCTTAACCCCAGTGCTGGAAGGTGGAGGCGGGTGGAGCTTATTGACCTGCCAATCTAGCTGGATCAATGAGTTCCAGGTTCAGTGAGAGACCCCATCTCGAAAAATAATGTGGATAGCAATCAAGGGAGACACCTCACATCAACCTCCACCCTCCACACAAGTGCCTCTCAACCTTCCTAATGCTGTAGTCCTTCAACACAGCTCCTCATGCTGTGGTGACCCCCAACCATAACATTATTTCTTTGCTACTTCATAACTATAATTTTGCTACTCTTATGAATCAAAATGCAAATATCTGATATGCGACCTTTTGTGAGGGTCGAGACCCATCAGGTTGAGAACCACTGCTCTCTATATATACATGCACCCATGTACACACATCCACAAACCCACATGAACAGGTACATACATCATATATACACACACACAAAGAGTATATTTTCCCTATTTGTTCTTGGTGCTGGTGATGGAACCAGGGTTTCATGTTTGCTAAGCATATATTCTACCCCTGAGCTACACCTCAGCACCATGCTTAGGATTCTCTTAAACTCTTTAAGCATTTTAGTTTTTAAAATAAAGCCAGGTGGCACATGCCGTTAATCCCAGCACTCAGAAGGCAGAGGCAGGAGGATTTCTATGAAATCAAAGTCAGCCTGATCTACATAGTGAATACTAGCTCCTGTCTAAACACACACACACACACAGACACACAGACACACAGACACACACACACTAAAAAAATAAGCCCCATGGAAATGCCCACACCTAGAAAGCGATGCTGGAGGCCATTTGTGACTAGCACACCTTAGCTTTATCATCCAACCCCCTCAAAGCATTGGGTAGTCAGTAGTGCTGCTTTCTGGTGTGAAGAGGGGACTCAGCCACACAGCTTTCCTGAAAACATGTCAGCGCCGCCATTTTTATCTGATGGGGAAGTAAAAGGCATGAAATGCAGCAATACGATGTGTCTTCGGGTGTACGAATGGCTGGGTTCGCTGACTTAGACTGTCTGAATGGCTCAGTTGTCTGCCGGCTGGCCGTACACGAAATGTGTCCCTATGGCAACACTTAAAAACAGGCTCTGACTAGGAGAACACATGCAAATCGAACGGTACAAAACAATGAACAGGGTCAAGTGGAGCCAACAGCAATCTGTTTCAGCCCCCGGGGTCTGTTCCAGGAACATTCAATGCGAGCGAAGACTATGAAGAATGTGGAAAGACCGGCATTAGCAGTCAAAGCAGGCCTGCTCTGCGCATGCATAGCTGGGCAGGAATGCCCACTCCTTTCTAATCATTGTGCATTCCGGGTGCCAACCTCATTGTAACATCGCAGGGAGCTGTGAGATGCCTTAGTGACCACCTTCGGGTGGAACGGCATCCTGGGAGGAAAGAGTGGAAAGGGGAAGCTGAGCTCCGTGAGATGTGGGAGAGGATGACTGAAGTTGCAGAAGGGGCTCAGGATCCACCTCAGCGGGAGCGGGTTTAGGAGACCGGAAGTCAGTAAAGAAACTTGGACTTATTATGAAGTTGTCTGGGGGCTGGAGAGATAGCTCAGAGGTTAAGACTGCTTATTGCAGAGGACCTGAGTTTGCTTCCCACTTCAGGCGTCTCACAATTGCCCAAATCTCCAACTCCAGGGCATCCGATGCCTTCTGGCCTCCTCAGGCAGATGCACTCATACGGTGCACATAAACTCACACATGTACACACAAATGCATGTATAAATAAGTATTTTTTAGGTTATTATGTGGCCATTCCCCTCTTCACACACTGGCCAGCGACCATGAATGGATCTCTAGGATTCTCTTCCTTCACACAACCTGAATCCTCACAGTGTGAATTACACACCTAACTAAAGCTTGACATCAAGAGGGAACACATTTGCACGGTCCTGTGGGAGGCATCAGAGCCATTAAAGAGGAAAGGTCAGGGTGAGACACTTCCCATTAGGAGATGAGGAGCACCTCGAAGTCATGTCCAGTCTGGATATGACCTAAGGGAATCTACACCCACTTCTTCATGTAGGTGGCCAGGCTGAGGTTTGCCCCAAAACATCTACAGAAGGCTTGAAGTATCTTTGGGTGGGTTCCATCCCTTCCAGAAAGCTATGTAGATTTTACAGCAGAGAGTCTCAGCTATCATGTACTTCTAAATTACTACTCAGAAGGAGAAAAACAGGCTGTAGAAATGGATGTGAAGAATTCATTTTAGGAAACATTTACCAAGCTCCAGTCACTTTCCTTACACTGTCTTCCTTAATCCTCACAATCTCTCTTCCAGGCCCCAGTGTGTTTGCAGTGACCGCCCTCTGATGGCAGAGCAAGTGATAGTAGCTTCTCCTTGGGTCATCCAATTTCTTGTAATCTAAAAGAGATCATTAACAGATGAACAATAATTTATGATGATGTAAAGGATCTTTCCTATTTTACAGATAGTTTTCAGGAGTGGCAGTTAAAGCTTGTCCATTGGTTACTTTCAAGTAAATTAGATAGAAAGCAATTAGTTCTTGGTGAGGGAAAGAGCTGAAAGGAAGTTTAGCTGAACTGTAGTGCCCCCTAGAGTGATGTGTCTTAATTGCAGGCAAAGTGTCCAGGCAATGAACAATTCCTTGAAGGATAAACACTAGAAAATTATGACTGATGTGACTGAAAATTTGTTTTCTTTTAAGTTTTGTGTATTGAAAACTAGTCCTCCATGTAGGGTACAGAAAGTCAGGACCTTTGTGAGGTGACCGTTTCATGAGGGCAGAGGCCAGGTTAGTGCCCTTTGACAAGACAGCTTGGGAGAGTCTTTGTGTTTATTTCAACTTGTGATGACATGGTGGGAATCAGGAAGTAGGAACTCACCACACACCAAATCTATCTTCATCGTAGACACCCAGAACAGTGAACAGTCAACTTCCGTTCTTTGTAAATTGAGGTAGATCATTGAATCTATTCTGAGAAAAAAAAAGATAAAGAAACAATAGGATAAATGGG
Organism: Peromyscus nudipes; assembly: GCA_902168325.1. Taxonomy (NCBI): domain Eukaryota; kingdom Metazoa; phylum Chordata; class Mammalia; order Rodentia; family Cricetidae; genus Peromyscus; species Peromyscus nudipes. The sequence goes on along the minus strand of CABHPH010114194.1, from coordinate 4,405 downwards.
TAGATAATTGAATCTAATCTAAAAAGAAAAAGGGGAAGATATAAAAATGACAAAAGGTAGATTACTGAATCTATTATGAAAAGAATAAATACTTTTAAAAAGGAACTACTTGTTTTACATAGGATAAGTAATGAAAATTTTTTTGTCTGAGTTTATCAAATGTTACTGGACTGGACATTGTTAATATATATAATGGAGTTTTTTTAATCTGAATCTGTCAAATGTTAATGGACTAGACATCGTTAATGTAATTCTTGACTGTATATATTATATATACTTATTGGATAGTTTTTCTTGTATTAGTTATAAGCTTTTTTAATTTTAGACAAAATAAGGGGAAATGTGGTGGTATTGTGTTACCCAAAATATTGTGTACCCTAATAAACTTATTGGGGTCAGAGACAGAACAGCCACTAGATACAAAGGCTAGAAAATGGTGGCACTCACACCTTTAATCATAGCATTCCAGAGGCAGAAATCCATCTGTTCAAGGATACAGCCAGGCATGGTGACACACGCCTTTAATCCCAGGGAATGATGGTGGAAAGGAAAGATATATAAGGCGTGAAGACCAGAAACTAGAAGCATTTGGCTGGTTAAGCATTTGACTGGTTAAGCTTTCAGGCTTTGGGGCAGCACAGTTCAGCTGAGACCCATTTGGATGAGGACTCAGAAGCTTCCAGTCTGAGGAAACAGGATCAGCTGAGGAACTGGCGAGGTGAGGTAGCTGTGGCTTGTTCTGCTTCTCTGATCTTCCAGCATTCACCCCAATAACTGGCCTCAGGTTTAATTTTATTGATAAGAACTTTTAAGATTCATGCTACAGTAAATCACCCAGACTATTTTGTTATAGCAGCCAGAACAGATGAAGACATAAAACTGGTATTTGATGCTGCTATAATTAATGCCCGTAAGTATGGATGTGGACTTGCTACAGCATAGTAGGTAGAGGGTGGGAGAGTTTCCTATACTGCTAGGAAGAGCCTACATTGCCCTAGAACACTTGAGGTGATTCTGGTGGCCGTAGTGAATCCAGATCCTGACCCTGAAAAGAATGTTGATCAAAATTTAACAGCAAGGGCTGTTCTGATGGTGTCTTGGATGGAAATGAGAGCAAGTACTGAAAACTGAAAGCCTGTCCTTTCCACGAGATAGCAATGAACCTTGGTGAACTGTGTTTACATCCTGGTGTTTTGTGGAAGGTAGACACATGGGCAATGAATCAGTATATTTGGTTGAAGACATTTCTGAGTAAGTGTTGAGGACACAGTATAGCCTCTTGGGTGCTTAAAGCAAAAAGGGGGAAATGTCTTCAGTGTGCGTGTTTTAATCCAAAGGGAAGCAGAATTTGGAAAATCTCCAGCTTATTCATAGGATAATAAATAAAAAACAAACAAACAAAACAAAATAATACAAAACAAAAAACCCCGTGACTGAGGAGAGCACCTAGTTGAGTGATATGGTCATGGAGTAAAATTAGTGTGGCTCAGCAGCAGCTCTTGGTACTCTAGACAGTGGCAGAGTGATTCCAAAAGTGTATGAGAGATTATGGCGCTGCCCCTCCTATCGCCTAGACTCTGAGGGCCCAGAGTAGAGCAAATGCATGACTCAGCACCCTCATCCTGCACAATGAGACTGCCCTGGGGAGGCGAAGGAACCAGGAGAGGTACGGCCATAGTGGCTGCCTCGAAGGGCACATGAAGTAACTTGGCAGTACCCAGTGGTGCCATCTCTACTGGCTCAGAGTGCATGATGTGTAGGGGCGTGGCTTTTCCCACCCAGATTTGAAGTGTAGCTGCCCAAAACTTCAGACACACAAGGGTCCTAGTGGACTCTTGGAGTAGGTATCAGTTCTACCCTGACACGTGATCCCAGCCTGGGAGATCTGCTGAGTGTGCCGTGCCTAGCAAAACTGGGTGGGCTGCTAGAGTCTTGGGGGCCCAGCGCCTACCTGCCATGTCTGAAAGAGCCGGAATGTGGGGACCCTGTGAAGACCTGCTAAGTCTTCCTTCTTCTCTAGTTCTCCCTTGGAGCTGGGATGTCTGGTCCATGCCTGTGTTCTTGTAGATAATAAAGACTTTCTATTGGCTTGAGCTGTGTCTAGGGGTCTTCTCTGGAGGATGCCTCACAACAAAATAGCTCTATATATCACAACCCAGCAATTTAAAAAGTGGGCAATTGCCAATGTTGTTACTGTAAAGATTTTTCAGGAGAAACATGAATGCTTGATTATACTTAAAGTTCAGCAATCTGCACGCTCTCCTTGGAGACTCAAATATAGATTATTTTCTGAAGTTCGGAAATACTAAGAGAATTGTCATAGGAAAATTTGTATTTAAGGGCAGCCTCGTTGCTTTCAGTTAAAGGGCACACCTCTGAAGCCCTGGAGCAGATTTGAAAGTCAACACTATAAAAGAAGATGAAGTGGGAGGCACAGGTCCTGTCTCCATGGTATCAGCATGCTTGGATAGGTTAGTTCTGGCTCTGACTCTCATGGTTCAAACCTGGAATTTCTGAAACAAGCAAATCTGTGAGCATGTGAAGAATATGTGCACACATAGAGCAAACATCTTTTCCAGAAAAATTTTAAGTAAATAAAATATCAAAAGCCTAAACCTGATCAACTGGCCTAACACAGCCCTTCTCTCTCATGCCCAAGCACTCTCTCCCTCTCTCTGTTGTCTGTTGCTGCATAAGGAACCACCCCAAAGCTTTCAGTCTCAAGCACCACTCACTTCCTTGCTCAGGATCTGCAGGTCTAGCATGGTTGAGCTGCATCTTCTGGTTTGACAGGAACTGAGGCTCCACTTCTGGGAAGTCGAATGTACACAGCAGGTGATCAGGAGTGGAAATGTCTTGCTGGGTAGATGCTGCTCCTGCCATGTTCTTGCTGATAACAGCAGCTTGCTCAGGAGGCATCATCACAAAATCTGTGAAGCAGCTTAAACCATAACACCATGGGAGTTCTGCCATGGAAGGTAAAGTTTGGTGTGTGCACAGTATATAACCGCTCCCCACCCTGTACTTGATTAAACGTCTCTGGTATAAACTAGCATGAGATGGCCTGTACTTGGAAAGTTATTATGGTATGTATGTTACTTTTCTATTGCTGTTGGTTCCGGAGGAAGAGAATGTCCAGGAAGGCATGGCAACAAGCAGTCCCAGCAGGAAGCAGACTGGTCTGATCTTATCTACACACATGAAGCAGAGCAGAAACAGCAGATGGGGTAGGACTATAAAAATCTCAAAGCCCACCCCCTAGTGACATACTTCCTCCATCAAGCTTGCACTTCTTAAAGTTTCCATAACCTCCCCCAAAACAGTGTCACCAAATGAGGACCAAGTAACCAAATATATGAGCCATGGGGGACATTTGTCCTTCAAACCATCACAGGGAGTTTGGCAATTGACTGTATGGCCTATGTTGAAAATTTTTGCATACATCTTCCAACCTCTCTTCATGGCTTTCTCAGTTCTTTGGGGAGGATTTATTGGTTACATTGGGTAGAGGCTGATTCATCTTCTAAATGCTTACAATTCCTAACTGTGTCTGAACACCAGCCCACTCCTGCCCACATCTGCAGATTGGGGTTTGCTTTAGGAAATGCATCTAAGTAGTGACATACCATCACGTCCACTCTAACCCTAAAACACCTCTGAGAAACAGCTGAGTCTGTGGGGCTCTTAGAGCGGACTCGGTCATTTCAGGGGTGGGGCTCTTAGAGGGACTCAGTCATTTCAGGGGTCCATCCTCACAGGTAAATTAGTCTGAGTTTATAATTATGCCCTCTGGGTTAATTACACACTTAATAAGCTATGCAATTATACAAAGCTCCTGAATGGTTTGTGCAACCCACAAAATGCCTCCTTCTCCACTCATGCTGACAATCTTGCTCCTGTGTATAGGGGTATCTCTTCCAAGCAAAAAGCACACTGTGGCTCCATACATGTCCTATCCCGTATGCCAAACTACCGGTAAACAGCAAGGAATTCGATGTGAACCTTTTGATCACCACCAGGGAAAGCCACACTCAAAGATCAATGTGGGTCACTATGATGAGATCTGAGTAATCAAACTTCCTCTGTTTTTTATTCAAGACACAAAATATGCCAAATATTTTAAGTAGTTGATATGCCTTCTGAAATTGTGAATAAGGGCAGTTAACCAAAGAGATAAATAGAAAATACTTCCCAACCTCCTGACACTGAGGAATGGCATCCATCCCAGGAGGGCTGCTGTCTGAGAAGATATTGAAGGTGAGATGCTCTGGAGGAGGGGTGATAGAGAGACCATGCCGGAATCGAGTTGCTGAAAGAAAGTTACTGAAGGAAGGATGCAGGCAGGATGCTGAAGGAGAGATGCTGGAGGATGTTAGAAGAGGGATGCTGGAGGAGGGATGCTGGA
>CABHPH010114193.1:0-22789 GCA_902168325.1 Peromyscus nudipes | reverse complement strand
CCAAGCACAAGGGCACCAGGGTTGTGGTTAGTCAGTGCAGACGTTGTTGCTACCCTGTGAAAACACTTAGACACAGAGTGATACAGAGGAAGACCTCCCCTGGCCACCTTTCCCTGTCTGAGAACCCAGCAATTTCAGGGTCAATCCACCACCATGGAAGTCTGCATGGATGCTGGATGATCGGAGCAGTACTGCATTACAGTATGGCTGTAGGTGGACCGCTCATGCTATATCTCAGCACTGGGGAAGTAAATGAGGTGGATTAAGAATTCAAGATCATCTCTTGCTGCTGTTGAGGTGGAGGCCAGCCTGGGGCTACATGAGACCTGGTATCAAAAGAATGAACAAGATATAGATATGATGTAGGAAAACTGAGGGTGATGAATTGACATTACAGAGGATTTAGCGGTAAACTTGCTTAGGAAATACTAAGCTGCACAAGGTAGGGTTTAGCTAAGGCAGTGCTACCTCTCATATGACTCGGTGATAAGTAGTAACCTAGGCATACGTGTTAGAAACTGTAGGAAAATAGTTGTACCTTGAACATAATTGTAGTTTAGGCTTCTGAGAATATAGTTCTGTTAATATTTGTTTATTAAGATAGTTGTGAATTAGACTCCATTCCCACATCAAAGAACATGGCTCTACTGGGCAGTTCAAAGAGGATAGCACTGGCTAACAACCACCATTAAGTCTTGGCTCTCTTATCAGGAAGAGTGTAATTCTGCCAGTCGGGCAGGATAGCCCTGGGTGTGTTGGTTAGAATAAGAATGCCCCCTACAGGTTCATATATTTGAATATTTGCTCACCAGTTTGAAAAGATTAAAGGGATTGGGAGGTGCAGCCTTGTTGGAGGAAGTGTGTCACTAGGGCGGTAGGCTTTGAAGTTTCAAAAGCCCATGGGAAGCCTAGAGTTTTTCTCTCTGCCTGCAGATCAGGATGTGGCTCTCAGCTACTGCTCCAGCACCTGCCATACCTGCTGTCATGTTCCTGCCATGGTGCTAATAGACTAAATGCTTTCTTATTAGAGCTGCCTTGGGCATGGGGTCTCTTCACAGCAACAGTACAATGACTGAGACACAAGCAATGTGATAAAAAAAATAACACTGGTCTACTTTAAAAGTAATGGTGACAATATCTTTGCCATAAATCTCCACTTATCTGAAATAGCCAGGCTTGTAGTTCCTATCTCTGTGAAATATGTGTAACTCTCAAAGTCTGATGGAACCTACAAGATATTTACAGAGGACAGCACATATGGATTGCTAGTGCCCAAGACCTACAGAAGCTGTTAAAAATGTCTCTTTGAGGCTCGTTTCTCTAGGATGTTGGCCAGAACCAGATGTGCATTATTAAAGAGCTTTATTCTTATTTCCCGAGTATGTAGAGTAAATTCTCACTGGTGTTGGGGTGGTGCTTAACGTGTTGCTTCAGATATGGATATGGATATAGACACTGATATGTACTGTGGGATGTCATTCTGTACACTGTGAATTTGTGTTGCTCTGGTTGGCTATTAAATAAGCTTCTTTGGCCTATGGCAAGGCAGCTTAGAGGCAGGCAGGAAATCCAAAGAGATTCAGGGAAGGGAAAGCAGAATGGGAGTGGTGCCAGCCTGCCACTCAAGGAGCAACCAGATGCCTGCAGACTGGTAATGCCACAGTCCCTTGGCAACATATAGATTAATAGAAATGGGTTATGTTAAATTATAAGAGATAGCTAACAAGAAGCCTGACCATACAGTTTGTAAGTAATATAAGCCTCTGTGTGTTTACTTGGGACTGAGTAGCTGTTGGACATGGGTGGGAGAGATTCGTCCTGACCGTGGAGCCGAGCATGACTGGAGAAACCTATGGCTACGTTTTGGCACCCAACCTGCAACAAGAATTTCCACTGAAAACCTTTGAAAGCTTTAAAAAAAGGGTTCTAAAATGGAGCCAAGTGTGTCCTTCTAGATATGTCTCTCAGGTAAGTCATGATACAGTGACACAGTCATATGTAGGCTTGAGCTACAGTATGGCAGATTCCTCTCCCGGTACACAGAGCTATCTCCAAGCTGTACAGCATACTGCATGGTGGATTTAGCTTTTGCTAGTACAGACAACAAAAGGGGGGGGGGATTCTGGGATACACACTGCTTGATAGAGGCTTTGACCCACTGCTTCCCAGACTCAGTGGTGAGCATGGATCCCAAAGCTGGTGGTAAACGTACCTCTCCCAGGTTGGGAAGCTAAGTGGGGCAGAGTCAACAGCCAAAGTTACCATACAGCTGATCTTCACATCAATGTTAAGAATGCGTTCACTTTGAAAATTCACTGAGCTGTGGCCTTTTAGAGCAGTGGTTCTTAATCTATGGGTCTCAACCCCTCTGTGGATTGACCGATCCTTTCACAGGGTAACCTAAGACCAACAGAAGACATAGATATTTATATTATGATTCATAACAGTAGCAAAATTACACTTATAAGGTAGCAACAAATGTAATTGCATGGTTGGGGGTCACCACAACATGAGGAACTGTATTAAAGGGCCACAGCATTAGGAAGGCTGATGGTCAACAATATCATAGCTCAAAAGTTAAAACTGGAGTGGCTGGAAAGATGGCTCAGAGGTTAAAAATCTCATGCAGAGGATCTGGGTTTGGTTCCTAGCATCCATATGGCAGCTCACAGCTAACTTCAACTCCAGTTCTGGGGGGATCCAATGCCCTCGTTTGACCTCTGCAGGTACCAGGCACACACACGGTGCACAGATATGTGCTGGCAAAACATTCTTACACACAAAATAAAAATAAATCTAAAAGAAATAATTTTTAAGGTATAACTGAAGCTGGAGAGGTAGCTCAGTGGTCTGGAACACTTGCTGCTACATGATGACTGGGATATGCACCCCAGTCCCAGTTATAAGCCTGGCATCCTAAGCACACCCATAACCCCGTCTCCAAAGTGGAGGTGTATAGCCTTAAGTTTCTCCTGTCCTGCTGGGCCCCCATGTTCCCACAGCCGCTTATAAAATAATCACTCAGAGGCTTAATATTAATTATCAATTGCAGGGCCTATGACAGGCTTATTGCTAGTTAGCTCTTATATCTTAAATTAACCCATTTCTATTAATCTAGGTTTTGAAATGTATTCTGTGGCTTTACTGGTCTGCTGACATCTTGCTTCTCTTTCAGCAGTGGCTGGCGACTGTTCACCCCTCTGCCTTTCTTTCTGTCTCTCTCTTCAATTTCACACCTAGCTATAACCTAACTTGCCATAGGCCAAATGGCTTTATTTATTAACCAATCAGAGCAACACATATTCGAAGCTTATAGAAAGATGTCCCGCAGAACAGAGGTGGAGACAGGAGGATGGTGGGGCTTGCTGGTTTCCAGCCTAGCTAAGAGAATGCCAGGCCCAGGTTAAGGGAGAGACCCTGCCTCAAAGGAATAGACAAGAATGATTGAGGACAATCAATGCCCCCATCTGGCCTCCATGTATAGTAGGTGTGTGCATCCACACACAAAGTACACATACACTCAAACAGACACACAGTAATAATAATAACAATAATAGTGGTAATAATAATAATAACAATAATTAATTGCATTTCATTCCAAATTCTAGGCAGCCACTTGCAGAACTTCCATCAGGAAGCACTGTAGTGCCTGTACCATGGGACCCACCTCCTCTTTGGAGTCCTGACTCAGAAAATCATGACTCTTCCAAAACTTCCTTTCTATCTCTTGTTCTTTCAGCTACCAACCAAAGGCTGGATGTGCTTTCCCTGGCACTCTGAGCTCTCCCTCTCTTTTTCTCAAGCTCGACCACTCATGTACACATAACATGAGATTACATGTACACATAACATGGAGATGCACGGTAAATGGGAAGAATCATAGCTGTTATTGCACAAGAAATTTACAACAAGAAAAAGCCAATTCATTCAAAAGGCATTAATTCCATCATGCCTTTTTCACGACAAGGGTGCTTACAAACGGCATAGATTTCTCTATTTCTCTCACCCACCTTCCTCTTCCAGGATTCCTGCTGCCAAGATGTGCCACTTGCCTGCCCTGATCTCAAATTCTGATAAGATTGCCCTTGAGCAATGAGAGGCTTGAAGTTTCAGGGTTGCACAGAGAGGTGATAAGGATCCACACATAAAGCAATAAATGTCAGCTTCTAATTACAACCCAAAAGGGGGAGTGACTGACTAAAGGGGAGTTCTCTGGTAAGGTCAACTAAAGTCTAAGATCAATTAGGGAAATCTAAAAAGTAATTTCTGTGCTCAAACTATAGTCTAGAAGTGGCTAGGTAGAATGTTAGGGATCTATAAACATCAATAAGTCACTAGAAAAGTGAAGCTGTCTTTAGTGCCGCTTTTTTCCCTGCTCATCCCAGTTGCTGCTGCTTTCTGGAAGGGCGGGGGACTTATGCTCGGTTGCTAGGCAACCTACTTCTTAGGATGTAGCATTTGGTTGCTAAGGAGGATTAAAACTTAATTTGCACAAGAAACAAAGTTTGGCACCTATTGCCAGCCTGATCTTGTCAGAAATCTCCTTAGGTCAGTGGAAAATAATTACCTTAACTCAGTAACTAGCCAGTGGCTAAAACATCATCCCAGGAATATGAACAGTAAATCTCTTAAGTTAGGGTCTTGTGCAAGTAACCCGGTGTGAAGGTAAGGAGTTGAGTATCTAATTGCTAGTGGTTATTTTCTCTATCTGTGGGTGAGATGAGCTAATGTTTATCTATCTGCTTTTGTCCTAGGATAAGAAAGTATCTTAGCTGAAATATTTTTGTCTGGAGAATGGCCCTAGCCAGATTTATGTTAATGAAAAATAAATGCAACTGGGGACAGTTATCCATTAGCCCAAATGTATAAGGAAAGTAGTGCCCATAAGACTGAAATGCAATCATGAGATTACATGTACACATAACATGGAGATGCACGGTAAATGGGAAGAATCATAGCTGTTATTGCACAAGAAATTTACAACAAGAAAAAGCCAATTCATTCAAAAGGCATTAATTCCATCATGCCTTTCATGGTAGTTTCCTCTAACAGAACCCTTAGTTATGATAGGTTGACCTTCTGAACTATAATTGTCACCTCATATACACTCCCATGAATTTTGCTACCAGCAGCTCTCAATAACCATGAAACAGATACACTGGACAAAAGGGCATAGAGAGTAATGAGTCTCGATTTCTGGGGGTGAGTATACACATGTCAGCTTAGTTTTGTCTGTTTATTTATTCAGGCATGGACCTGTGTGTGTGCACTGTGTGCTTTTTATAGTGAAAGGTCATTCTAATATGAATGTGCAGATGTGTGTTTCTGTGTTTGAGTCTAGACGTGTTTGCTAGTCTACTCGTGCGTGTCTGGGGTGTGTTTGCATGTTTAATCTTAAATTGTGGAGGCCTTTCTCTATGTTCTTAGCTTCATATATGAATGTGGTTACATTTAAGTGACAAGAACAGTGTCACATGGACCTGTGTGCATCTCTGTGTGTCTATGCATTCCCCAGCCCGAGTCCTTCGGGGGCTGCAGATGTAATTTCTCCAGAGTCCCTATGGCATTCTTGGGCCCATGACAGCCACAGTGGGAGAAAAAGGAGAAGAAAGGAGAGGCAAGAGATTCAGGAGTGGGAAGGCTCAGGAGCTAGGAGGAGAGAGAGGCTGAAACCTGGCAGAGGAGCAGTTGGGGCCTCTGGGTGTCTGGGCTGGCTAGGTTTTATGTCAACTTGATACAAGCTAGGGTCATTTGAGAGGAAGGAACTTCAGTTGAGAAAATACATGCCTAAAATCACAGTGCAGGCAAGCCTGTAGGGCATTTTCTTTATTAGTGATTGATGGGGATGGCCCAGCCCACTGTAGGTGGTGCCATCCCTAGGCTGGTGGTCCTGGGTTCTACAAGAAAGCAGGCTGAGCAAGCCATGGGGAAAAGCCAGTAAGTAGCACCCCTCCCTGGCCTCTGCATCAGCTCCTGCCTCCAGGTTCCTGCCTTGTGTTCCTGCCCTGACTTCCTTGGATGATGAACTGTAAAGTGGGAATGCAAACAAAATAAACCCTTTCCTCCCCAAGTTGCTTTTGGTCACAGTGTTTTGTCACAGAAACAGAAGCCCTAACTAAATAGTCTCTGATTGCTGTGACTAATGACAAATGGTCCCTTGTCCTCCTGGCTGTCTTCATAGGTCATGAAGCTCTCCGACCCTCTCTCTTCCTATCTTTCTCTGACAGTGTCTCTACCCCCTGCTCCATCCCACAGACTCTGCAGAAAGATGCAGAGACCATCTTAGTCTGTATTCTGCAGTAGTAGAATATTGGAAACTCAGCAATTATATGAACAGAATTTTTTGTTATTTCGTGGTTCTGGAAGCACTTATTTCCAAGAACACAGCACTGATGTCTGGTGAGGCTCTTGCTGCTGCTCTATAATGTGACACAGGGGTCAGCAAATGTGACTAAGACTGAGGGAGAAACCAAAAAGGAAACTGGACATTCTTAGCTAGCCCACCACACTGATTACTTACATCCATTCACAAAGTGTTATGTTTTAAATGTGAAATCCTTGTCACAGGTTCACACATCAACACTTTGTACCTAACTGATAACACTATTTGGGGAGGTGGCAGGACACCCTAAGAGGTAAAGCTTGCAAGAAAGAAGTAGGTTGTTGAAGGTAAGCTGATGGGTCTCGACTACACTGCATGCATCTCTCTGTCTCTGTCTCTGTCACTCTGTTTCTCTCTGTCTCTGTCTCTGTCTCTCTCTCTCTCTGTGTATGTGTCCTCTTCTTCTTCCTCTTCTTCATCCTCCTCCTCCTCCTTCTTCCATCTGCCATATACAAGAACAACCACAAGCTCCCTCGTTTAGACCAAAGCCCCAAGTGCCACACCTAACCTGCCATGTCACTGAGAGAAAATGAATCCGCTCCTCCTAGTTGCTTTGTAGCAGGAATTGGCCACAGTGACAAGAAAGGCAACGAATGCAGAAAAATGGATCCAGAACTCGGTTGTAGAATAAACATGACCATGTTACTCAAAGGCTGGAATTGCTGTCAGATGGGGCTCTGGACTTGAAACGGGAGCTCATGGTTGGTCACATAACAGTGGCAGATGAGAAACAAGAGAGAAAGAGAGAAGCTGGAATCAGGCCCTGGTTACAAGCCATCATATACTCTATCGATAGTCCATTGTAAGTAACCTACTTCCACCAGACAGGCCTCACCTCTTCTTAAAGATCCCATAATTCCCAAAACAGAACCACCTGCTGTGGATCAAAATAATTCAAGCATATGTTTTGGGCAACATTCACAATCAACCTATAACATCAAGGGAAAAGATTTATGACCTTATCACATCTTGAAGATCTCACTTCTTAACATTTTTATAAGGACATTTAAATTTAACATGGGTTTTAGAGATGATATTCAAACTATAGCCTTCTACCCTGCTCCCCCCAACACACACACACACTCACTCACACTCACACATACACACTCACACACACACAACCTTCATGCCTTTTCACACACAAAATAACATTCATTCCATACCAATAAGTTTTATTTTGCTGACAGTCTTTCACACAACCATTCACTTTGTGGACTTTATTATTCATCATTCACATGGGAAATTATAAACTGGTATAAACTTGTATAGTTCATGTATAGAATCATGGAAGGTTGCACATACGATTACACCTCAAATGAGAATTTTATCTTCTCCCTGTGGTAACTTGTTTCTTATCCTGATATCTACAAAAGAATTGAGGACAAATGAAGAGCTTGAAGGTCATGTTGACTCATCTGCAGAGGAGGATGGGGGAGGAACAGAAGGAACCATGTAAACAACACTGGCATCTACAACAATCTCTCAAATTACAGAGGCGCCATAGGACAAAACTGGCTGGAGATGTCTCTCAGTTGGTAGAATCCTTGTCTAGCATGCACAGAGTTCTGGTTTAATCCTCTGGTCCATCTTATCCACCTTCCTGTACTGTACCCTCTGTCTTGGTCTCATTCCCCTACATTGTCCCTCTGGCTGACTTTCACATGGCTGTGCCATCTCCAGGTTGGCCTGTCCTTCTGAAACCTTGCTGTGTCTATTATTCTCTAGCCATGGTGTGACTCCTTGTGCACCTGTGTCTCTCTGGTGTCATCTCTGACTCTCTGAGAGTCTGTTCTCCTTTCATACCCTTTGTCTTGATTACTCTTCTATTGCTCTGCTAAGACACCATGACCAGCTCAGCTTAGAAAGGAAAAACAGAATTTACTGGGGCTTACAGTTTCAGAGGTGAGTCCATAACCATCATGTCAGGAACATGAAATAGCACATTAAGAAATTCATAGTAGGAAACGACTAACAATCAAAAGCCAATATCACCAAGACTCCTTGAGCCTCAGCGTGACCTGTGGAGGGCCCTTGGCTTCTTCCAGGTATTAGCTTGTCATAATCAGCTGAAATCCTACCTCATATATTATTGTGGCTTGCAGCATGACAGTATCTCCATATTTCCCCCTCAGCTGCAGAATCAAAAACCAGACCTCACAAGCTGACCATAGTGATGGGTCCTTTCTCTCCTGATCACACTCCCTGGTGTTGTCTGGGTCTCATCAGGGAGGAACCCAAACTTGAGTTCTGTGGTTTCGCATGACCATCTCTATCATACACTTGCCTGAGGGCCCTGGTCCCAGCTTTTCTGAGAAACTTTCCAGCTTTGGACTTTATGAGTTTCATAGACTCTACACATGCAAATGCTGCTCTCCAGGATGTCGCCACACCTTGTCTACCAGAACCTACCTACCTTCAAACTGTTCCTTCTCATAAGAATTCTAAAAGTTTCTCTAGTGCCATAACTGGGCTGGAAAAAGAGAATTCCCAGCCTGATTTAGATATGTCTGTTGAACCATGGACTTGCAATGCTTTGCTACCTGTGAGCATCACTTCCTTCCTCCCACCTCCTGCCTCCTCACCCTGACCTCCTCCAAATCTCATCCCTTGGAAGTATTTCAGTAAGCTCATGGGTCTGTTTGCAAAATGGCCTCCAGCAAAGGCAGAATCCATTGTCCAGGAGGGAGACAGTCCTTGAGCTAGAGCTACCCAGATCCAGACTAGCAAGATTCAGGAGAAGTCAGAGTGCTATGATCCTACCTTGGCATGCTGCACATTTCTCTTTTTCTTGAAGACACACTGTCCTGTTTGTTGTCCTATTTCTGCAGTTGGTGGAAGAGAGTGAGCCAGGAATCTGACCCATCCAGCGGGTCCAGTTATTCGTGGGTCTCGAGCCGGGAAACACCTGAAAGCCAATGGGGGCGAGAAAGAGAAGGAAGCCTTGCACATATAATGAATGACAAGAGTCAGTCTGAGTCGCGTCAAGGCTCCGTTTATTTGACCAGAGGCTGAGGTTTATATCCAAAGTTTCAGGCAGGGAGGGGGAGCAGAGAAGGCAAGGAGTAAAGAATGTGAATTCCTGAGAGAGGTTAAGGTGAGGTCACTTTGGTCCCAGGCCCTGCAGCTGGATGATTAGCATTTGTTTTAGAAAGTTTATCTAGTTGTAAATCCTGCGGTTGGCCGGTACCAGGCCCCTGCTGTGGGCTAATTAACACATGTTTCAGGAGGTTTACTTAATTGTAAATTCTGTACCAGGTCCCTGCATTTAGGAGGCTTGATAAATCAGGAAAGTGACACAGCTGCCCAGAGTCTCCTTCTCTAACAGGAATCTACCTTGACAATGCTCCTGGTAACTCTCCCTAGGCTGCAGGGAGCTTGGTAACAAAGGTGGAAATTTAGTATCTCAGAGGTGAGTTGAGAGCTGCCTGCTGATTGGCCAAGGCTGCCTAGAGACACCTTCCTAGGTGATGATGTTAAATAAATGACACTTCCCACAAGCATCTGCTTGTCCCAGCAGTGCAGTGTGTAGAGGCTGAGTTTCAGGGGACACTGCTCAAAGGGTGGCTCTCAGACGCTTCTGTCAGAAGGTGACAAGATAGCAAGAGCAGATGACTCACAGAACTGGGTCAGTCTGGAGAGTTTGGGGAGGAGGATTTACACTGGTCATCTGAAGGGAGTGACAGAGATTAGGGAGATTAGGTCTGGCTGAATACTGGGCAAGTATAATGAGTGACTCATATTCTCACTTTATTGAGCAATTTGTTGATTGATTGATAATACTTCTACTATATTAAACAGCCACCTGCTGTTCCAGGTTCTCACAACGTGGCAGGGAACAAAGAAACAGATTGTCCCTTTACAAACGTGGCCTGGATGTGATGGAGTTTGCACCCAGAAGCCCTTTGAAAAGAATCTTAGTTACAAGACATTCAAGAAGGTGCATATAACAGTAACCAAGAAGTCAAGGGACTGGGCCTTGTGATGACTGCTCTTGAGTGTTGACTTGACTGCATCTGGCATCAAATAAATCCAAGCTGCTGGGCATGCTGTGAGGGATTTCTTATCAGATTCTTAGAATCAGGAAGACCCAGCCTAAATCTGGACCACACCTTCTGCTGGCAGAACACAGGAAAGAAGGTAATTATGCTTTTGGCTGAGAAAGATCATGAGAAAAGTCCATGAAGGTTTGTGACTGTGGCCTGCAAAGCAACATAGGGACCTAGATTATATTGTGTGAAGTAAAAGACACCAGATATCAAATATCACACACTATGTGATTCTCTTTATGTGAAGCATGCATATTAGGCAAGTTTACAGACTCAATTCAGATCATGAACAGAGTCGATTAGCAAAGATCATGGGTCAACATGATACATGGGGACTGTGGCTGTTGGGAGTGACTCAGTATGAGATGTGGCCTCCAGAAATCTCTCTGTTCACACATCAAGAAAGACACTTGATTGATTTCTCCAGTGCCATTCACAGGGCAGAAGAACACACCTCCAGCTTTGCAGAAGCTGCAGTGAGGTGTAATGAAGTGAGCAGTGAACTAGGGCCTGGTTTCCAGTAGTTCTCTCAGAGGCATAAAGATGGGACCATTCTCAATAGGAGTGGGGTCACCTGGCCACCTCAGCCCAATCAGCGGGCCAAGAAGCAGATCTGGTACTTTGGGGGCACTTTGGCGAGGCCACTCTCCTTGGGACTGAGGTCAATGTCCTTAGGAGCCACAGGACTGGACACAGAGAAGATCTGGAGGA
Organism: Peromyscus nudipes; assembly: GCA_902168325.1. NCBI lineage: Eukaryota > Metazoa > Chordata > Mammalia > Rodentia > Cricetidae > Peromyscus > Peromyscus nudipes. The sequence goes on along the minus strand of CABHPH010114193.1, from coordinate 11,650 downwards.
TGGTAGTGAAGAATAGGAACAATTCGTTGCGGGCAATGCCTTCGCCAAGACAAATGCGCTTTCCTGTGGGCACAGAGGATGAGCCATGTGAGCCCTAGGGCAGTATACAACCTCCAGACTTTCCCATCCATAAGCCCAGACAACCCAGGCCATTGCGAAAAATAAGAATGAGTTTGACCCTCAACCTGCAATTCAAAAATGTTAAGAGATTCCCCAAACCTTAAAGAATTGGTACAAGGGCCAGTGAGACTTCTTAGCACGGAAAGTAGCCTGTTATCAACCCTGAAGACATGAGTTCACCCTCTAGACCCACATGTTACAAGGAGAGAACCAACCCCCAAAGCCTGTCCTTTGATATAAATACATACACACCCACCATGGCACACATGTATATGCATGCAAACATATACACAATAAATTAATCATAAAATTCAGGACAGACTGTTGGTGGGTGTCTCATGGTCACTTCTGACAGATTTCTAGCTTTTGTTGGATTATCAGAGTCCTTTGTATCAGAACTGTAAGAATGGATTATCAGAGTCCTTTGTTCCAGAACTGTAAGAGCCCACTTAGAATAGGAACCAAGTGAGTATGTGTACACATGTTTAATGCAACATCTTTAGTGTTCCCTCCTTTCTCATGTGAGGGATTGGTACCCATGTCATAGGACTGCCCTGAGGGTGGAGGTACTGTTTACAAAGACTCTTAGATTAACAACTGGATGGTGTTAAGGGTCCTGTATGATCCAGACATGGAGGCACATGTCTGCAAGTGCAGCACTTGGGAGACTAAGGCAGGAAGTTGATAGACTACAGAGCATGGTCTCTCTGTCTCTCCCCTTTCTCTGTCCTCTCTGTCACTCATCCCCACCCCCACCTTTCTCTCTTTCTCTGTCCCCTCTGTCACTCATCCCCACCCCCACCTTTCTCTCTTTCTCTCTGCCTCCTTTGTTTCTCCTGCTTGTAGTCAATGAACTTCAACAAGTTCCTGAACACAATTGTTCGCACTGTTGAGAAAGGGCAGGGGCATATGAAAAGGGCCTATGGTACCCACAGTATTCTCAGAGACATAAGGAGCCTTGTTGATTTGTCACGTGGTCATGGAGCACCACATAGCAATGGGAGCCTGAAAGACCAGGCAGAGGCTCCACCTCCTTCCCTGTACCTCAGAGATTCTTAATCTGCAAATGACCACCTCAGGCCTCCAGATAAAAGAGGGATTTCCCAGCAACCCCTGTGCCCTCCAGTTGTTGGGAAATGGTGCCTGGGTAGGGGTGTCTAGGGGAAGCACTCTATCCCCTTGAGTGTTCCATTTTCTGAACTTAAGTAACATGAGCTTAGAAATTCATGGAGTATCTCTCTAAAACAGTTCTCCTAGAACTCATTTTATGACTCAAATTTTTCCAAAGCATTTTTTAATGGCTGATCTCACTCTCAACACAATGTCCCCATGCCTAGAGCTGGCGAATCAGACACCATTCACGTTTCTTTGGTTCTAATATCCTTTTGGCTTGCTTGCTTGCTCAATCTCTAGCTTGCTTGCTTGCTTGCTTGCTTGCTTGCTTGCTTGCTTGCTTGCTTGCTTGCTTGATTGATTGATTGATTGCATCCCACAGCAGTCTCCCTGAACCTGTGTCTGTACCAACCAGCACTACGTGTCTTATTATCTATTCTCTTCGGCTTCCTTTTTCTAAACTTCCAAGCCAACATCCTAACCCCTCCACCTTCTCTGTCCAACCACATATGATCATGTATTTCTTCTGTGTCTTCTTCTCACATCCCCTTTCCACACAAACATGCCTTTCTAAATGTGGGACTCTTATACAGACAATTCACTTTTACCTCACATCCTACATGCCTACAACTCTGAAGATCAAAATGAAAGGAAGCCCTTATACTGGACAGAGCTAGGAGCAAGGCTGAGCCCAGGGTCTTGAAGTCACTTGGACACTCAACCCTAGACAATTCTTAGCTGAGACATGGCTAGTAAGAGAACACTTGCCTGAAATCCCTCAGTGAGGGATGAGAACAGAGAAGAGGAAGAGCAGGACATCTTCTAGAATTAACCATGGAGAGGCTAGAGGTATGGGCTCATTTGGTGAGAACTTGCTTAACACACACTCAGCCCTGGGTTCTATCCCTATCATGAGGACATGATGGGGGACACAACTAAAGGCTAAGGAATTGTTTCTAGAACGCCCCTTTCTCCAAAAGATAAAAAAATGAAACACAAAGTTTCCATGTTTACATCCCATAGAGTCCATAAAACTGAATTAAATTTGGCTGGAGGCACCTTCTGTATGTAACAAACTAACCAAACACAATAGGCAACTGAACTAATAGACAACTTGAGATTATATCTTCCAATGAAGAACAAGTCTCAGTCTCTCATAGCAGTTGACCCACACCAGGCTGACAACCACTCCAGCATGGCCAAGTAAGGTAAAAGTAGAGCTGGCACCAATCAAGCTGTGTGTCCATGCCCAGCTCCCCATTGTCTATAGACACCGAGTGCTGGCACTGATGGCTGCTGTAACCCTGAACTTTCTCTGGTTCAGGATGTTATCTGTCAGGGATTTTTTTTTTTCTGAAATAAATGCTAGTAATTTTGATTTCTCTTACAATTTACCAAGTAAGAGCATTTACTGCACACAGAGACAAGCATGTCAAGACATGCCCCATCTCTCCAGTGCTCACAGCTGAAGTCAATGCCTCCCTGGCCATCAAGACCCTACACAGTTCACAGCAGTGTTCATAGATGATGTCACTTCTTCTTGCTGCAGTTTCTTAAGAAAATGCATTTGCTCAGGTTTAGAGGTTTTTAAAAGATTCCCTAAAGTCCTGATGGCCAGAATGCTCCTTTAGTTGAAGAGTCCTCTTATGGCTCTGTAGCCAGGGTGAATGAAATGGTTCAGGCAAAGCAGCTGGAATAAATCAGTAAACAGGAACCTAGACCTGTCTGTATCCTGGAGGATGAGCCTGCCCTCTAGTGTTTGGGAAAGGAAGCACAAGTGAGTCTTACCTATAGAGAAGGGCATAAAAGCTTCATTTTTCTTCAGAGCCCCATTGGCATCCAGGAAGTGGTCAGGATTGAAGGTGTCTGGTTGTGCAAAGTACTGTGGGTCATGGAGAGCTGAACTCAGGATGGGGTACACTTCAGTGTTCTAGGAGACATTATGAGACACAAAGATATTAGCATACCCTGACTCCCATCTGCAGACGGTCAGTCCCTAAGAAACACAGAGTGTAGGAAACCACAAAAAGGCTGAGGCTGGTGATTAGGAAAATGGAGGATATCATGGAGTAGAGATGTGGAATGGCAGCTGGTCTCACCTTGGGGAGCAGGTACCCTCGGAACAGAGTGTCTTTGGTGACTTTGTGTGGGACACCAATCGGGGAGATATCTGAAAATCTCTGAATCTCGTGGATAACAGCCTCAGTGTAAGGCATTTTGATGCGGTCATCCAGGGTTGGAAGGCGGTCTGAGCCGATCACCTGATCGATCTCCTTTTGGACTTTCTCTGCACAGAAAAGGGAGACAAATGACAGTGCCCTCCCTCCTTTCATGGAGGCAATGCACAGTGACCCTCTTTTCTGCCAGCTAATAGCCTAGGTACAATGCAGAGCAAGTAGACTCTGCTGAGAAAGACACAGTGCACTCTTGGCCATGCACATCTGTGCTTCCGTCAGACACCTGTCTCTCAAGCCACACTTAGATCTATAGTAGGGTCTCTCTCAAAAACTCCAACCTTGCTTGTAAATACAAAAAGTGAAAACCTATATATAGCACATGGATATTTTTAATCTATCAATCTGGAGTAATGACTGGAGAGGGAGATGGTAAGAATTTTCTCCTTTTGAAATGTAATGTTATAATTTGTATTTCTGTATATCAATCATACATACACACACAAATATTCAAACACACAAAGAGTGACAGACAGACAGACGTCTTTGCATGGAATTTATGTTTAAAAATCCAGTGGGCTGGAGAGATGGCTCAGTGGTTAATAGTACTGACTGCTACTCTTGCAGAGGTTCCAGGTTCAATTTCCATCACCCACATGGTGACTCACACTGTCTCTGACTCCAGGTCCACCAACACAGACATATATACAGGCAAAACAATAATGTACCTTAGTAAAAGAAATTTAAAAATCCAGGCTAAGTTTCTGAGGCTATATCCTCAGAAATAAAGGAAGTACATTAATCTATGCATACTTGAATACAAAATATGGATATGTTGGTGAGTATGTTGGCTGATAAAATGACTCAACCAGTAAATGTATTTGGTTTGCATCCTGACAGCCTGACTTTGACATCCAGAACCCACATGAAGGCGTAGGAGAGGCCGAGCTGCACAGAGTTGTCCTTCCACCTCCACACATGAGCTGCACAGGCACACTCACAGTGACAGCAAATCATTTGTAAATTTTTAGAATGTTAGTGTGTGAGTCAACAAAGCAATGCATGAGTCAGTTAATAGAAGGAAAGATCGCTGAGCGAATGAAATGAGCAAACTAAAACCTGGATATATGTATTCTTCTTTTACTTGTTATATTAAACAATTAATGAATCAATAAATGGTACCTACATAAATAAATCAATGCACACAACCAGCCAATAATCAAGCAAATGTAGATTCAACAAAGGAATATGTGAAAGAATGAATGAATGAATGAATGAATGAATGAGTAAATATAGGAATAAACAGGTAGGTCTAACATGAATTACAAAATGGTCTTATTAATTTAAAAAAAACACCAGAACCAGATATTGGGTTGAAAGCTGAAAAATCAGAGAAACAGAACAAGCCACAGCCAACCTCACCTTGTCAACTCCTCAGCTGATCCTGTTTCCACAAATCCTCAGACTGAAAGCCTGAGTCCTCATGCCTGAGGGTCTCAGTTGAACTGCTGCTTAGTTTCTGTCTCCTCATACCTTATACACCATTCTCCACACAGCCATGTCACTTCCTGGGATTAAAGGTGTGTGTGCTTTCCAAGCAAAGGCATGAGATCTCAAGTGCTGGGATTAAAGGCATGTGCCACCACTGCCTGACACTTTTCCCTGTGTGGCCTTGAACCCACAGAGATCCAGACAGATCTCTGCCTCCCAAGAGATGGGATTAAGGATGTGTGCCACGACTGTCTGGCTTCTATGTCTAATCTAATGGCTAGCTCTGTCCTGTGATCCCCAGATAAGTTTATTAGGGTACACAATATATCACCACAGGTATTGAATGATAAATAAACCACAGATAAATGAATGAGTCATTAAAAAGATACATAGAGGAATGAATGGACACATGAAGGATAAATTCAAGGGAAAGTTGGAAAAATTAAGGAATGAAAAGATTTGTATATGAATAAACAAATGACTGAATGACAGATAGGCATCAATAGGTATGCAGCTGGATGGATAGAAAAATGGATAAATGGATGGGTGGATAATGGATGGGTAAATGGGTGAAGAGGTGGGTGGACAGAAAGAGGAGTGAATGGATGGAAAAAAAGACAGAAGGAAGAAGGAGGGAAGGATGGATGAATGGATGGATGGATGGATGGATGGATGGATGGATGGATCAACCTTTAAGTGATAACAGAAAATGGACCAGCTCAGTGTTCATTCACCCAAAACAGTGCCCTAGTTTAGAAGTAAATCAAAGCCTTCAGAGCTCCTGATGTAAGAGACCCATGTCTCACTCATCCACACACATCTCTACAGCCAAAAGGGAGCTACAAGATCCCCCAAATGGCAGTCTATGGCGCACCTGCAACATGGGGGTATTTGAGCATGAGCAGGAAGCCATTGCGGAGAGTGGTGCTGCTGGTCTCAGTGCCAGCAAAGAAGAGATTCAGCACAGAGATCATGAGGTTCTGGTGATGGAACTCCGTGTGCTGGTTGGACTTCTCCTGGTTCCAGATGGGAGAGAGAAGGGAGGGTCAGGGGTCACTGGGTCCTTACAGGGAAATACTCACACATCCTGGGAACTGTCCTTCTGTCTCACACTATATGGACCACATGACAGTTCTCAGTCCCCGACAATGTCACCTGCTCTCTGTTCTGTCTTCTCTCTCAACTTTGCTCTCTGGTGTTTATCATGTTTGTCTCCCAGGCTCTCTCTTCCTCTGAGGTCTTTTCTGCTTTTTGTCCCTTGCCCTGTGTTTCTTCCACAGCCTTCTTCCTCCATATTTCATTTTCTCCTCCCTTTCTCTAGTCTTCAATTTCTAGATTCTTCTGCATCTCCTCCATTCCACTTCCTATCTCTCCTCCCCATCCTCTGCCCCCTTTTCCTCTGCTCACATCCTCAGCCTTCACTCTCACCCATCACTTCTCTCATCCTTGCAGGACTTACCTTCTCCATGCGTAGAAGGTAGGTATCGATGAAGTCTCTTGGATTGCTGGGGTCCAAGGTTGCCCTGTGCTTCTCCACACTCTGTCCAGTGAAGTCGAGGATTTCCTGCAGGTTTTTGAAGATTTGCTTGTGGGCACCAGGAAAGTACTTCAGGAAACCAGAGAAGAGCTCAAACACCTGCAAGAAAGAAGGACCCAGAGGTCACCTGGAGCTATCAGGTCTCAGGAAATGGACAGTGCTCTAACTTAGTCACTCTTCTATTGCTATGAAGAGACATCACAACCAATGTATTTCTTACAAAAAAAAAAGGTATTTTTGAGGGCTTGTCTACCATTTCAGGTTAGTCCATTATCATCATGGCAGCAAGCATGGCTGCATTCAGACAGGCATGTGCCTGACAGCTGACATCATGATAAATAGGAAGACAGGCAGAACTAAAGGGAACACCGGGCCTTGCATGGGATTTGGAAACCTCAAATTCACCTCAAGCAACACGGCTCCAACAAGGTCCCAGATCCTAATCCTTCCAAACAGCTCTTCAACTAGATCTCAAGTATGCAAAGACACTAGCCTATGTGGGCCAATCTCATTCAAACCACCACTTGCTTCTAGGTTCCCAGATTTCATGAAGAAACATGCAAATCACACACACACACACACACACACACACACACACACACACACACATCCCTCTCATAGAGTACACTATACACATTCAGGGTTTTGAACTTTATCTCTAAATCTGACTCTAATCTTTGCAGGTAACCTATAGACATGTCAGAGCAATAGCAGATGGCAATTAATATTCAAGGTGTCAGCCCACCAGAAGCTCAACTCTCTGATGGGATTGTTTCACTCAAGCAAGGCTTGAAAGAAAACAGACTCCATAATGTATTTTGCTTCTGTTGTGTCCCTGTGTGCTTACTGCTGCTGTGTATATGATGTTGTGAGTCATCCACTGCCTGTATTTTAATATGTTCATCTCATGAATATATTCCCCCTACTGGGCACATTTATATCTGTGGATGGTCAGCCAGATGATCTCTTCTTAAGCTGTATAATTTTTGTGACTAGAAATAATACTAGGATATTTTTCATAACTAGGCCTATTGTTCCACAAGGACTGTGATATACCTAGGATCTGTTTTATATCATAGCTCAGGCTGACAAAGGAAAACTGTTGTATTTCTAGCTACTAAGACAGCTGTATACTATCAGCTGGTTTTAGGCTTCAAAGTAACTTCAAATTAGACCAGGTGCCTTGCTAATGGGTTTTAAGATAAACATTTCCCAGGGAAAGCAGTCTAATTCACAAGGACAAAATAGTAGCTGTCTGATTTGTTGAACCAAGGTTACAGGTACAAAGCAACCTAATTACTATGCCAGTCTCTCTTGCTAAGTCTGGCTGATAATATAGGCCAGTGATTAACTCTCTGCACAAATTCCTAACCTCAGTTTTATGATACAGGCATACACATGAAAACTCAAAGTTCAGCCAACTAACTGTTTTTATGTTGAGTCCTAAAATTGCGCAGATGAAAAAGAGTTACAAGTTTCCTTTTTTTATGATCTAAAGTTACAAGCAGGAAAGAAATATATATTTCAAGAATGAAAATGTATTTATTGTCACTGTGTCTTGGAAAATATCAAGTAGCCTTATATTAGAAGATTTAAGGTAAACCTGAGTTCCAACCAAAGCATTTAGTACAGAGAATTCAAGAAAGCCACCCAATCACAAAATGTTAGTTTAAAATGTTTTTTACACTCAGAAACATAGAATAGTTGATGATTTTATTTTTCTTAGACACCTCAATAGTTTAGGTTTATAATTGTTCTAAAATCTTTTATAAGTCTATCTCTCTAACTAGATAACAATGGCCAGTTCTTTCTTTACACCGCAGTTGCAGATTATAACCACACCAATTAGAAAGCTAAGATGTATTACAAGTGTTGCTCTGGGGATGATTCTGTTCCTTATCAAGTGAAATGTGACCTTCAAATGTAACTTTTACATTGCCTGAAGGATTTATGTTGGGTATATATAGCTATGCAGAAAAAAAGAAAGAGAGATTCATTGGAAGAGAATAAAGAAAGTAACCTTTAACATGGTGCGAGTTTTTACCCTATTCCTAAAAATTCATCAGATAAAAAAGTCTTAGCTTCACAACACCTTGAATTCCTTACAAGCCCTGTGTCCAGCCTTGGAGCTTGTTCTCCTAGGCTGCAACAAACCTTTCCCTTCTCTTTATCTCCCTTTCTCTCTCCTCTGCTCTCTCTCCCAATACCCTGTGCTGAATTGTCATTGTTTCTTTTAATTTGGGAATTTTGCTTTATGAACACAAGGAGTCATGCATGCCAGACTGGCCTTAAACTCATTATGTACCTAAGGATCACTGTGAATTTCTCATCCCCCTGTCTTCAAGTGTAGGAATTGCATGAGTTGTTTACCACAACACCCAGGATATACAGTCTGGGCCTCAGGCAAGAAAACCAAGTCCTCTAACCTCTGAGCTACAGCTACATCACCAACATCACCATTTTCTGCATGTGTGTATGGCTCTGTTTTTCTACATTCAGGTCTCTGCCCTGCTCCCCATCCTTCTCTTTGTCCTGCTCTCAAACTCCTCACCTCTCCATCTAGTCTCTGCCTTTCTCCAGCCCTAAGACACTCCCTTCTTCACCCACAGAGCAGTGACTTCTTTCCTTTGCCCTGCATGCTCCTCTCTTCCCACCACTGACCTGGCTGGAGAATGAGCTGTAGAGCAAGAAGGTCTGATAGATCAGGTCCAGGAGGCGCAGGAACCGGTGGTCTTTGTAGTCAAAGCGCTCTCCAAAGACAATGGAGCAGATGATGTTGGCTGTGATGCACTGGAAGAGGAAGGTGGGGTCCATGGGGGCTCCTGGAGGAGGAGGATGCAGGACAGGAGGCAGGGGATAAAGAACCATGGAACACTTGGCTTCAGCCCCATCTTGTGAGGCTGCCCCCACCACTCACTAATCAAAGTACAACAACAGTGGCTACCACATTTGCACATATGAAGCACATCTCAGTCTAGGTCCTTACTTAGAATTGCATGCATCATTTTATTCAACTTCCCTCAATACTATATAGAAAATGGGATACTATTCATATACACAAAAAGAGAGGCTACCTTCACTAAGGCAACTCAGCTAACTATGGTTGGGACTAGGATGCTAGGGTGGAGAGAAGAGTGTGTATATTCAGCCTACAACCTAAAGCTCCTCCTAGGACAACATTCTGACTCTGAGCTGATAGCTAACTCCCACTGGATGGAATGGTGCAGAGAAGGATTCAGGGAATGCCTGTGTGAATTTACAGGCCCTGCACTCTGCATGCCAATCTGCCATCTCTTCTCTGACTTCTGGGCTCTTGGTATTCCAAAAGCCATCAGCACCTGCTCCCTGCCACCTCCCTATGTCAGGTTCAGTCATGGACCCTGGTGGTTAGAGGGCTACCATTGGGCCACCATTGCCCCTCATCCTGAGGCTAGCTTGTCTGTGGTCTCTGATCCCATGTAGATCTGCTGGCGGCTGTGTCAGAGGAGCAACAGGTGGCAACTGGAGTCCAAGGTGTCAGCCCACCAGGAGGTTGGGTCAATCTCATTTCAACAAGACCACAAGTCCCAGGACCCCAGAATGTCTTTTGCTTCTGCTCTACCTTTACATGTTTCTACGGTCATCTTCCTCTGGGATCTGGCATGGTGTTAATGGATGTGGGGAGACATCCCAGCCTGCGATGTAGTGTGTTTATTTTATGGGAACCATTCTCATGGGCATTTTTATCTGTGGATTGTCATGAAAATGATTCCTACCAAAATTGTACTGCCAAGTTGATAATAATAATGATAGTTTATACAGAGTTTTGATGAATAAAAATAAATACAAGGAAATGTTACACAATTAGGGCCTATGAGTTTTACAACTAAGACCTATCAGTTTCACCTGAGGAACTGCTTTAGATCACAGTTCAGGATAATGATTAAGGAAAACAATTGAGTCCCCAGGATCCAGGCTGGCTCTAATTCTCTTAAAGCTGAAAGATGCTGTCACAGTTTTCTGTTTGCACCATTAGCTCAAACAAAGCTTCAAAATAACTTCAGGTTAGACCATATGCTCTCAGAATAGCTTTAAGACAAGATCCCCAGAAAACTATCTAAAGTTCACAAGGACACACAGCTGAGTTATAGATTCATTAGGATAGGGTCAAAAATACAGAGCAGCCTGATTGTTGCTAGCTGAAGTACTTTCCATGCTAGGTCTGGTTGGTGATCAAAGGTGATGATTAATTCCTTTCACCCATTCCTGACCTCAATTTTCCGATATTAGAAACTATTGATAAATGAGTATGTACCCTGAGGGTTCAGAGTTCAGCTGACTGACTGGTTTTTATGTATGAAAGTTTGGGTTTACGACTTCTTTAAAATTCCTTATAAGATTATCTTTGAAAATAGATAATAAAGTGGTTGATTCTTTTGTTGTAACAGCAATATGCAGCCTGCCAACAAAGGAGTTGGAAGAGATGAAATGGTCCTTGTTTTCTCATATTCTATTAATCTTTACAAGTTGCTAAGATGTTATAATGTATGTGAGTTATTAGGGTGACTCTGTTTTTAATCATGTAAGGGAGTTGAAAACATGTTTTTACCTATATTCATTATAATCATTCACTTGAAAAATTGAATGTAACCACCTTGTGAAGCTTGTATTGCTTAAAAGACTTTGTTGGGGGATATAAATTGTAAAGGCAAAAAGAAGAAGGAGGAGGGGCAGGAGGAGGAGAAGGAGGGGAAGAAGGAGGAGCGAAGAGGAGGAAGAAGAAGAAGAACAAGAAGAAGAAGAACAAGAAGAAGAAGAAGAGGAAGAGGAAGAGGAAGAGGAAGAAGAGGATGAGGATGAGGAAGAGGAAAGGAAACCATCACGAAGGTGTGTGCCTTTTTCCCTAACCTCCTCAGATAAAAAAAAGTCCAGTGTGCTGACACTGTGGATTTCCATTTGAGTCCGAAGCTGCCTGGAGCCTGGTCCTCCAGACAGTGATATAGATCCTTCCCTGGGGCTCATCAGCTTCACTCTCAGCCTGAGAGCTCACTTCTCTTCCTTTGGGTCCCTCCATCTCTGACTGCTTTCTCCAGTCATTCTTTCAGCCTCGGCACCTTTCTTCCCTCCTGCCTCTGCACTGACCTCTCAGATCTCCTGAGAAAGGTCAATAAGAGATGGCAAATGTCCCATGTATGGAAATGGAGGTGCAAACAACAGTCATGTCACCAATACGCCC